>JAFIDM010002131.1:1506000-1526386 GCA_023159025.1 Thereuonema tuberculata
AATAAAAACTATAAAATTACACAATAAAAACTATAAAATTACACAATTAATTAAAAAAATGACATATTTACAAAAGGAGGCTTTCAAACCCATGTAGGGTTCATCATCATGCACCTGCATGATTGGTGCATGATGATGATCCCTATATGGGTTTGAAAGCCTCCATTTGTAAATATGTCATTTTTTAATTAAGTGTGTAATTTTATAGTTTTTATTGTTAATTAGTATTAACACACATAAAATAATTTTTAATTCATATTGTTATTATTACTGAAATTAGTATTATTACTATTTTTCTCTACCAATTTTCTCACTTCTATCAATCAATTATTTCCACTTATTTATTTATTTATATTTATATATATATTAATTATTTTTTTTTAATTCTTTCCCTTTGTTGTTCTTGCTCTCTTTCAATATAACGGTGTTTTTGAGTTCAAAGGGATCAATTGAGTTCGCCACCTCTCCAGGCACCCCCCCTCACGCAATTAAGAAATTGTCCCCAAGGACTCCTCTTTTTTTTTTTTTATCGCTGTCCCACCCGCTCCTTCTCCCTCTCCATGAGAAACTTATTCGAGAAACTAACAACGGAAGTTGGGAGTTCATTCTACATGTAAAAGTAAAGAAACAAAGTTATATAAACATAGGTCCGGAAATGCTTCGGTATCGAGTTACGGCTAGCGAAAGATTTCGCCCATAACATAGTATCCTGGGTGAAATGAAGACTTGCTGGAAGTCTGGGAAGGTAAATTAAGGGACGACATCAGTGGTTTGTTATGGTTGTTGACCTGAAAATCGAATGAAACATGACGCAGAACTGTATCCCCAGTCGTTTGAAGCTTATCCCACGTGGAACATACAAAAAAGGGATCGAGAAACAACGTGTTTTCCGTGTGCAATAACAATAACGTTGTTATATAACGTTGTTAAAGTTGGTGAGACACACAAAAGTTTACAACAAACTTTGTAGAACATGTAATTCTGAAGAAAACGGTGCAAATACAGTATACAGAACGTGAATAGATGGTCGAGTAAATGAATGTTTCGTCAGAACAAAATAACACATGTTGTACATACGGCCGACAATAACGTTGTTAATTTCCCAATAAACAGAGTAAATGCTTATTACAACTCTACATTTTACAATTATAATTGTATATGTAAAACTGAACATGTGTATCGTAAAGTACATAAATTAATGCATTGAAATACTGTATGACGGAATGTAATTTTATTTAAAACCACAGAATAATGTTGTGCGAAAAATTGTTAGTACATAAGTTGGCAACACAATATATACATCTTGCCGAAATATCGAGATAATATTTCTTTCCGGAGTGGGGAAATTCCTCAGGAAAATAGGGATCCAGTCCAACTCCTCCTTCAGGACCAAACCATACGATACAGTTCATTATTTAACAATTCATTTTAATGAAAATTCCAACTTGACTTTGATAATTTTGTTATTATTATTATTATATCTATATGTGTGTGAAAAGCTGCTGTTCAAAGAAAATTTCATTTTTCAAAGCAAACAAAGGCTAGAAAATAAAAGTAATTTTGATTTACTGTGGATGAAGTTATTAATAAATGTTGGAATCATTGCAAGACTGTCTCCAAAGTTGGTTTCATTCAGTGAGGAAATTCGCTCTTAAATAAAATAACCGTTAACAATATACAAGTAACTTTTCTTCACAAGAATAGAAACAGTCGAAATTTGTTCCAGGTAGCAAATAACATGAAAATCGAGAGTATGAAAATCGAGTATGATTAATATTTGAAAATTTCTACAGATTAGCTATATTAGAAAAACAATATTTAGTATAATTTTCTTAGCGCATGCATGGTTACTATTAAATGGTGAAATGAAAATGAATACTTACTTCGTGGGGTAAAGCGTTACTTAAACGATTCCACGTGTGATAGAAAAGGACTCAACCATCTTTACAGCACGATGTAGTTACATTCCTTATTTTTAAAACTGAAATTAAAAGTAAAAAGTAGTTTGGAATACAATTTCAAATTGAAATAAGCATCTTCACCTATCTTCATCTAATGACAATAAAACCATTTATTTCAGATTAAAAAAGTGTAGAACCAAAAACATTCCACTAAAGGGAAAAAAAAAATCAACACCTGTTAGAAGAGAAGCAGAAAATGTCACGAAAGCGCTGCTACCTGTAAACGCATATCAATGATTGGAAGCGAGGGTGCTATGTTTCCCAATGATTGGAAGCTCCCTGATCGAAAAAAACATTGTTCAAAACCGTTAAAGCCTTTGGCAGCTTTCCGACAGTTAACAGGCTTTGAGAGTTGAAAAATCATCGGCCTTGGAGAAGCTGGTTTGTCTCAAAGAATCCACAATCCCAGCAGTTCAACAAAACACAATGACAAGGATCGGAAAGATCATATTGGACTATGGAGTCACAGAACTGCGACGTCTATACTGCATGACTACAATACAACTGCAACCAGTAACATCTCCAACACCTACTAAGAATACTATAAACAACAGGCTTTTATGGTTTTTATTGCGAGCTTTTCGTCCTGAACTGCGCTTACCTTTACATCCCTTATGTGGATTTTAGGTACGAATCGCGTTTTTGTCTTGGGCAATGCGACGACAGACTTAAGTGTTCGCCATTCAGAGGAAAGGACCATCAACAAGTCCAACACCTGCTATCATGGATTTGGCACCAGTCGTACATCTCCTTCAGTGCTGGTCATCAGAGATCTCTAAGGGATGTTACTGACATTTGCAGCCAGTGGTTAGGCCTTTTCTTCACCAGCACATAATCTTTTATCAGCAATATAATGCATATATCTATACATACTTAGCAGTATGTATCCAAGTAAAATGCTCGGGTGTTGTCATGGCCATAACGCTCGTCCAACTTTTCATCTATTCAATATGTGTGGTCATGAACACGTCAGAGCAACACCTATGAGATGCTGCAATCACTGTCCATGAACTGGAACAGTGACTTTAGTTATTTGACTTTCTATTCCTCAGGAGGACATGTTACATAGCTCCTTCCCCGCCGTGTTCATTCATCTAATATCCTACGCTTTTATGGGTTGGACAGTAGTAATTTTCCATATTTGTTCTTGCGAATATGAACAGAACATCTCAGTGTATGCTAATAAAATAACGTCTATTTTTCTAAGTGCTGCCTCTTTTTCCCCTTCCTGTTGTATATTAAAGTCTCTGTTGTGGGTTTGATTTTTCATTCAAATATTCGAAAATAATATTCCTAATAACCAGGGAACCTAATAACAGGAAATGCTTAGCGACTTCCGGTTTTCGTTTTTAGTTAGTCATGGCTCCTACGGTTCCTAGTTAGGGATATTGTAAATGAGGTAGGAGAGTTTTTTACTTTTTATGATATGTTTTGAGAAAGAAACCATGTCGTTGGGGTTTTGAAACGTACGTAAACAGTTTTTAGGTTTTTTATATATTTTTAACGCTTAATTTGCGTTTTATTTTTATTTTTATTGTGTCGATGTTGTTGGCTATTTCGAATCTTCTTCTTACGACATGTTAAGTTTATATTATAATAATATTCCTAGTTGATATTAATTTGTAACTTTAATATTTTTAGATGTCGCAATTGGAAAAGTTCTTCGGCCGTCTGGGCTTCTTAGAGGATCTTTCGGCAAAATTCCGAGCAGGAAAATGAACGTGGGAAGCAAAATTCAGAGGCCTCATTTGGATTAAACTAATCGGAAACAATTATGCAACTTTTTTTAATAATTAGAAGATCTTATGTAAAAAATAACCGAAATCAACTGAAATAAATATGTCATCATAAAAAACTGTTTCTAATTATTTCTAAATTACCAACAAAAAAAATATAGAAATGAATGTAATTAAATATATATCATAATCAATGCTAGCATGGATTAATAACAAATGACCATCAGCAAATGAAGGAAAAAACCAATAAAGAAAAAAACCAATAAAAAAAAAATATCATCTACATATCTTCTGTAAAGATATTGTTATAATCTGGGAGGGAACTAGAAGACAATTTGACAGATTTCTTAACAATATCAGTAATATATATAATAATATAAAATTCAAAGTAGAAGAAGAAAAAGACGGGTAAATCAATTTTTTGGATGTAAAGATCAAAAAAGATGATTCTAAAATGATAAAATGTGAATATTATAGGAAGGAAATTCAAAGTAAACATATGTTAAATTTTAAATCAAACCATTTAATGTCTACAAAGAAAGAAATTATAAGAAGTCATCTAAGACGTATCACCAATTATACTCTTAATAAGAAAATTTGGTCAGAAAAAATCAAGGAATTAAAGGTAATACTAACGATTAACGAATACCCCAAAGAATTTATAGAAAGTTTCCTGATTTTTTCAGGAAAAGAAAATTGTAAAGCCAAAAGAGAATGAAGAAAAAACTAAGAACTATTTTTAAATATCTACAGTTACCTATAGGGATTAATATAAATAAACAGGTAAAAGAAGTATGTCACAATAATAATACCAAGATCATTTACTATAGCCTGTAACATATAGAAGACAAATGGGGACCACTACCTACAGAGCAGATTTCGGGTCCCCAGCGGACACAACACACAGAAGAAGACGAAAGAAACAACCATGCCACGACCGGGATTCGAACCCAGGTACTGGCGCATTGGACGCCACGGCTGGCCGCCGCCGAGACCGCACGACCACGCCAGCACGGCACCAAGATAATTTACTATCAGGACAACACCCTATTCAAGAAGGAAAGAATTAGAAAGAAAGACAGTCAGTTAGACAGGATGGGTGTCATTTATGCTTTAAAATGCAGGGATTGCGGAGAAATATACATAGGAAGTACGGGCCGAACAGTAAGAGAGAGGGTAAAAGAACACACGACGGCGTATGAAAAGAGAAAAGTAAACATATCGGAATGGGCTAGACATTGTGTAAACAAAGGTCACTGCCCTGACCCTATCGTGTATTATTCATCCTTTACAAAGTGTAAAGGATGAGAATAAACGATAAAAGTTAGAATCCTGCCTAATTAACAGTTGCGTCTGTATGAATAAAGACAGGTCGCTAAAGGTGAATGATGTATCTTCGAGTTTATTCAAGAAGTCTTTGATTAAAAACAAGAAAGTGAAAGAGTTTTTAATATTACAATGAAGAATGAATTGTCATGTCCACATGTCTGTTCAAATTAATTTGTATTTGTTTTGGATTATTTAAATTTACAATCATTTCGTATTGTTTAGTAGTATTAATATCAAACAATTATTGGAAAGAATTTGTAGTATGAAGGGATTATTGAAAAGAATTTGTAATATGATGGATTTGTTCAAAGAATTGTTACGATGTACTTTGTTGTTATATTTTATGTTTAATAAGAAGAGGAAGTTTTCTCTTTCTTATTTTCATCTTTATTTTATATTTTGTATCATTTGAGATTCCTGAAGAAGTCCTATCATAAGGAAGAAATATAGAATGTCGAGTAAAAGGAGTTGAAAGATTTATTGAGTCTATTTTCTATATATGGTAAGAATTAAAAAGATTTTAACGTGTGTTTATATTATATTTTACATTAAGAAATAACTGGGACTCACACATAAATTAATTTAAAAAAGATTTATGCTAAAAATATATACAATACATTAAAAGTTCCTAGGACAGGACAGTTTCGGGGAACATATTCCCCATCATCAGCAAGATCTTTTTCCTTATAATAATTGTTATATTATAAATAAATAATATTGTATTTTAAATAATTGGTGAAGTGCCACGAAGACACAACCAGCCGGTGCAGGCTGAGGAGGCCGCTGCAGGGTTGGCTCCAGTGTTTATAGTATAGTACCATTTATAAAAACATCTGAAATTTTAGTCTTTTGCTTTACTTTGGTGTTTTATTTTTTCTTTTCTTTTCATTTCTCCATTTTGAAATTTATATTCTTCTAAAGAGAGAGATATAGAGGAAAGAAAAATAAATAAAATAATTAATATTTACTATACTCTTTTTTTTTTCAAGTATTTTCAATAAGTCATTTTTTAAGGTTTTTTTTGAAAACAGATATTTTTTGATGTTCTGAGAATGTATTTATATTCATATCATTTATGATTCTTTCATAAATATTAATATATATTGAAGCTTCTATTTCTTTTCCCATAACTATTAAAAATTGGAGGGTGTGATAGTTTTATTTTATGGTTTTGTCTTAGATGATAATTATGATTACCGTTAGACTTTATTTGTAATATGTTATAGTAGTTTTGCATTATTATGTTATATAAAAATTTTTGTTTCGGAAATAAAATTTCATACTTATTTAGATTATAATTTCTTTTGTATGAATTTTTCCAGACGTTTTTTGAAAAAATTAATTTAAGCACTTTGATTTGCATGTTTTTTAAGTGATCCAGGTCTATATTGTTAGTATTGGCACAGATATTTAGCCCGTAGTTTATCAAGGAATCAAATAATGCATAATAAATAAGTATCTTAATTTTTGTTGGTATAATATTTTTTTTTATATGATAGAAAATATATATTATAGAATTTAGTCTTTTGTGAAGCATATTTATATGAGTGTTCCAAGTGAAGAGGTTGTTTATTGTAATACCTAAGTATTTAAAATTTGTTATTGTGTCAACCTCAAAGCAAGAATTGCAATTTACATTTTGTGCATATAAACATTGAATGAGAATGAAAATACACCTTTGGTTGAAAGTTTGCCATTTGTTTTTTCGGTCTTATAAAAATAGCTTTTGTTTTGTCTTTATTTATGATGAGTTTATTATCGTGCATCGAATTTTGAATGTTTATGAAGTCTTTTTGAATAGCCTGTCTTGTATTGATAGGATTCTTGTTTATTGCATAGATTATGTCATCAGCATAAATGTAGATACAGCAATCCTTGATTTCAGTGAAGAAGTCGTTTATAAGCATTATGAAGAAGATTGGGCCTAAGTTGTAGCCTTGAGGTACTCCACAATTTATCTTTTTCACTTTATTGACGTTCTTATTTATATTTACAACAATTTTTCTGTTTTTGAGATAGTTTTTTATTATTTGAAGGGTTGATCCCCTAAAACCCATTAGTTCTGTTTTATTTAGTAACAATTCATGACTTATTAAGTCAAAAGCTTTGCTAAGATCTATTGTTAGAAGTAAAATGAAATTACTTTTGTTTAGTTTTTCATTGATGTGGTCACTGAAATTCTCTAATAACTTTGTGGTGCTTTTTAAAGTTTGGTAGGCATACCGATTACTGTTTAAAATTTTGTAATTTATTTGTGAAGTATTTTTCTATTATTTTATTTATGACTGACTGTATTGCTATGGGTCGATAATTTTCTAGTTCGAGGTAGCTGTTATTGTTATATATAGGTATGATTTTGGAAATTTTTAATTGATCTGGATATTTATTTGTGGCAATTATTAAATTTATTAGTTTAGTAATTACTTTGGGAAAATTTCATTTTCTTTTATATCATTCTTTTTATAACATTCTTTTTATGTTATCAAATCCTGTTGATTTTTTGTTGTCCATTTTTTTAATGATTGCGATTATCTCATCTTCAGATGGACTGCATATTGCTATTGAATTTGCTATGGTATTATATTTCCTTTTTTTAATAATAATGTTATACGAATTATTATAAGTTTTTCCTATAAAGGCACAATACGTACAGAATTTATCTGTCAGTTTTTTTTGCTTTTTAGGACCTTCCATATGTTCAGAGAAATTTTCAAGTTCTCGATGGTTATTGCTTTGTTGTTTGGTTGGTTTTCCTAAAAGATGATTTATTTTGTTCCAACATTGTTTGGGATTTTTTTATTTAATATTAAATTTATTATTATAATATTCATTTTTTGTTCTTGTGATTTTTGAATTTAATTTATTTCTGAATGTTTTGTAGTTCTCGCAATAAGAGACGTTAGTTTTATTACTTTTGTATTTTTTAAATAATTTATCTCTTTCTATGATATCTTTAATGAGATCATCTTAATCCATTGTTTTTGAAATCTTTTATTTTTGAATTTTTTTTGGATTCTCACAAGCCTTTCTATGTTTTATATTGTTCTTTATTTTTAATTTGAGTTATTATGTTCTGTTAATATTTCGTTATATACTGTATCTGCGTCTGTAATTTCTGTATTTTGAATTTTGTCCAGTAACTTCTGCAAGTTATTTTCCAATTTTCTTTACTAACAATTTTGTAGTTATGTTTTTTACTTAATGTTTTATCATTTTTATTATTTTTTTTATTTAGTTGTGTAAGCTGAAGGAGAATTACCGTATTGTCCGGCGTATAAGACGACTTTTAAACCAGGAAAATCTTCTCAAAAGTCGGGGGTCGTCTTATACGCCGGGTGCTGAAACTTCTTGGAGAATCTGCGGTCGCCGCATACGGTTGGAGGACCTCAAAAACGACCGCAGCTTCATCCCCGCCGTATACGGCAACCGTATGAAAGCAGCAAGAACGGCGCTGTACAAGTACGGTAGAAGAAAATCCAATCACCAGGATTCGTGGAAAGACGAGGTGAGGGGGCGTCTAACCGGGAAGGTGTAAGTGAAGGGCGGAGCAAGCTTCAGGCGTCCGGAACGCCCGGGGTATGGAAAAAAGAGATAGAGCGGGGACAGAAGAAACAAGGTACAGATAAGAATGATTTTAGTGAAATTCTAAAAATGTAGCATTAAAATAATGCACCAGAATAACAAAGCTACAGTTACTTGGAGACAGGGAGAGCTGACCAATCCAAGCAGGCGTTGTATACAACAACCAGCCAATCGCTGGTAAGGTACATCGCTTTTAAAGGAAAAGTTTAATTCACTTGCACTGTTTTATGTTTACATGTTTGATGACAAACAGTGTTATGTTTATAAGTGACAGTTTTCCTGCTAAGTATCTGCATGTCATAAGCATTTGATTTAAAATTACCACATTGAAATCAAATCTGATTTTTTTTAAATTTTTATTCGGTATGCGTTGGAAGAGGGGTAGTCTTATACGGCGAGTATATACCAAACTCTATATTTTAATTGGAAAAATTGGGGGTCGTCTTATACGCCGAGTCGTCTTATACACCGGACAATACGGTAGATAGTGACCCGAGATTGTCTCTTTAAAACTGTAAGTTTGAAATTTTTGGTTTGGGATGTTAATGAATAAGTCAAAACAATGATAATAATAATAATAACTCAGTGCACTTGCAAAAAGATTACAAAGATACAAACAGTGCACTCTGCGCAAACAACAGAACAACACTTTCCAATACAATGAGAAAAAATTCTACAGATCACTTTCATCTTTCTCTACTGCAACTAACACAAACATTCCCACCAGCGAGGCATTATATGAATACTGGTCGTCTATGTGTTTTAATCCTATCCCCCACAATGATAACGCACCATGGATCACAGAGGAACAACAATTCACTGAACACTTACCCTTCATGTCCTTCCATGAGATTACTCTCGCAGACATACAGACAGCACTAAAACATGCACACAACTGGAAGGCTGCTGGTGCAGATGGAGTCCAGAACTTCTGGATCAAGAGGTTCACGTCCCTGCATGGGAAGCTAGCGCTTACACTCACTGACATAATCCAACACCCAGAACATATGCCTCGTTTCCTCACACAGGGTGTCACATACCTACAGAGCAAGAACACTGAAACAGCACACCCTGCTAACTACCGTCCAATCACTTGCCTCCCAACACTTTACAAACTCCTCACCTCCTGCCTCGCAGACAAGATCTACACACACATCGAGACACATAACATTCTTTCCGAACAGCAGAAGGGCTGTCGCAGGAATTCCCAGGGTTGTAAGGAGCAACTCCTTATTGACTCTGTAATCCTGCGCCAGGCGCGCGCGAAGAATAGGAACTTACATATTGCGTACATCGACTACAAGAAGGCATTTGATTCTGTCCCTCATTCCTGGCTCCTACACACTCTTCATATCTACAAAATACACCCCAAGATCACGGCATTCTTAGATGCCACAATGAAGAGTTGGAACACAACATTACACCTACACACCTCCAACACCATCATCACTACAGATCCCATTCCCATAAGGAGAGGTATTTTCCAGGGAGACTCCTTGAGTCCTCTATGGTTCTGCCTCGCCTTGAATCCACTGATCCACATACTACATAACACAAAACACGGTTATAGGCTTACCTCAGGCACTCTGACACCATACAAAATCACACACTTACTCTACAAGGATGATATTAAACTCTACGCCACAAACAACACAACTTATCAATTTACTACAAGTCACTACACAGTTCACCAAACACATTGGAATGGAATTTGGAATTGACAAATGCCGCAAGCTACAAGTAACACGCGGGAAGACTATAAATTTGGAGAGTTTTGAACTGGACCATGGGTTGGCCATCCAATCCATGGAAGAGGGAGAAACCTACAAGTATCTGGGCTTCCAGCAAGCGCGCGTCATTGACAACGCAAACATCAAAAATGCACTCAAGAACTCATACCGTGCTCGCGTTCACAACATCCTCAAAACACAACTCAACGCCAGAAATAAAATTAAAGCCATCAACACTTTTGCCGTCCCCACACAAACATATTCGTTCGGCATAATTCCATGGACAAACACCGAACTCGTAGCACTACAACGTACAACACGCACTACATTCACGAGACACAACATGCACCACCCGAAGTCCGCTATGGAAAGGATGACTCTTCCCCGCAAGGAGGGAGGCCGAGGACTCGTCAACCTCATCACCCTACACAAAAAAAAAGTACAGACACTTAGGGAACACTTCCACCAATGAGCACAACACTCCTCACTCCACTCAGCTATTGTCAAGGCTGACACACACCTCACACCCCTGGACCTCGAAAACCCTTCTCCAACACTCACCACCCCTAACACCCACACTCAGCAGCTGCGTGAATCATGGGCTCGTAAGGAACTCCATGGCAGACATCGCCACGAACTCAGCCAGCCTCATGTCGACATGGAAACGTCAAACAGATGGCTGACAAGTGGCGAGCGTTTTGGGGAGACCGAAGGGTTCATGATCGCGATACAGGACCAAGTCATCCCCACACGCAACTACAAGAAACACATCCTACACGACGCAAACACACATGACGAGAGATGCAGGAAATGCCACACTACGCATGAGACGATCGACCACATAATATCAGGCTGTTCCCTTCTCTCCCAGACAGATTATCTCCACCGACACAATCAGGTAGCGTCGATTGTTCATCAACAACTAGCACACAAACACTCACTTATTAAGAACACAGTCCCGTACTACAAGTACATACCACAAAGCATATTCGAGTCATCCTCACATAAGCTGTACTGGGATCGCCCCATTCACACAGACAAAACCATACATCACAACAGACCTGACATCACACTTGTTGATAAGGTCAACAAACAGACCTATCTCATTGATATTATAGTGCCTATCAGCAAGAACATGCAGAAAACTCACGCAGACAAGATCAGTAAATACACCGATCTAGCACACGAGCTCCAGAAGCAGTGGAGGCAGGACCGAGTACGTGTTGTACCCATCGTCTTTTCCGCCATTAGTCTGGTACTTCACACATTGCACCGCAGTCTCAGCATACTAGGACTTCACAAAAACACTGATGCACAACTGCAGAAAGTTGTGGTACTCAATACAACACGCATAGTTTGGAAATTTATGGACACAACCACACGTCCCTAATCATTCTTGCACACGTCTTTACACTTGCCAATATGTGCTTTGGTCCTTGACCCGTTATATTGTTTTTGATGGGGAAACCCAAGGTTTGAAACATACAAGCATAATAATAATAATAATAATAATAATAATCACACTTGTTGATAAGGTCAACAAACAGACCTATCTCATTGATATTGCAGTGCCTATCAGCAAGAACATGCAGAAAACTCACGCAGACAAGATCAGTAAATATACAGACCTAGCACACGAGCTCCAGAAGCAGTGGAGGCAGGACCGAGTACGTGTTGTACCCATCGTCCTGTCCGCCACTGGTCTGGTGCCTCACACATTGCATCACAGCCTCAGCACACTAGGACTTCATAAAAACATTTATGCACAACTCCAGAAGGCTGTGGTACTCAACACAACACGCATAGTTCGGAAATTTATGGACACAAGCACCCATCCCTAACTATTCTTCCAATATTTTTTTTTTTTTTTTTACACTTGGCAATATGTGCTTTGGTCCTTGACCCGCCATATTGTCTTAGCTGGGGAAACCCGTGGTTTTAAACTTTTTCGAGATAATAATACTATGGATCCTTCTCCTCGAATAGGGGCGTGAACTACCCTAGCTTTAGGATAGGCTATTACCAGTGTTTGTGCTTTATTCATGTGCTGTGGATGGTTATACCATGATAATCAGAACATTAATAACTAAATGAACATTGTCTTGAATCGTCCAATTACTGAATAAGATTGCTTTGAAAAGTTCATTTAGTTTAACTAATTAAACAACTAAAAATTAAGAATCCTTAAATCTCGAGTCGAACATTAGTTTACATTTTAGTGGATCAGAATGGCCCCACTTTAAGAAGGAGGAAACTAGAACTTGTGATATCTTCCTCCTTCCTAAAGTGTGGCCATTCTGACCCACTAAAATGTTAACTATTGCTCAACTCGAGAGTTAAGGACCCTTAATCTAATAAGGACCCTTTAAGAAGGAGGAAACTATCACGAGTTATTTATTAAATAAATTTATTCTGATGTTATTTTATTTATTACTTATTTCATTGATTATTTTGTATTTATTACCTTTAAATAAATCGCTTTGCGGATTAGTCGCGGTCTTCTGTTTCCATTTTTTTTACTGTATTAATTTATAAATTACAGAATTAAAAAAAAAACAGTTTTAAATCTAGAATAAGATAAGCAATAAAAGAGGCTAACAAAGTAAGTGAAGACAATTATAGACAAACAATTTAAAGAACGACCTTGTGGGCGGAACTTAGCTTTGTTAAAAAGTAAGAAAATAAAGTAAAATAAAATAATTCTTTATAATGTAACTATAACTATATGTATTGCCATTTTAATGTAAATAAAATATGATAAAAGCATTTTTGTGTTGATTTTCGTCCTATTTCGGATTATCCGCAGAATTCGCTTATCCGTGGTTGCCGCGCCACCCAATTCCGTGGATAATCGGGAGTTTACTGTATCTTAAAATTTCACTAAAATTCGTTGTAGCGCCATCTGGCGAGCAGTTTCTCAGATAAGATCACGGGAAAGATTTTTGTAAGAATGAACAAATTGTATTTCATCGAAGTTTATGCAGTTTTTTTATTTATTTCAACAAATACTGACAATATTGGGTTTTATTAATTTTTATTTCCTATAAATATTGTTAATTTTAGTGTTATTTATTTATAAAAAATTAACGGTTTTATTAATGTCGTTATAAACTTAATTATTGGATGAACAATTAAAAAATAGAGGAAATAGAGGAGATATACACGAAAATATGTAAAGAAGTATTCTATCATAAATAGGGATGTATTTAGATGTTCTAAATAAGAATATCATATTTAAATAGAGGTTAACTTGAGATCTCTATGCTAAAAAAAACATAAAAAAAAATAAAGATGATATATCTGAAGTTAAGATCCTTGGTTTCTAAGAATTTTTAATTTTCTTTCTTCCTAGTGTAGCTGTTTGTTTAGTGTAGCTCATTAAACTAATTGTGATTATTTTTCGAAATAAGTCCATTAGTTTCAGCGAATTTTTAGTAATTTACAGTTTTTTTCACAGTGTAACTAAAGGTTCAAAGATTCGCAATGATGCAATATGTTAAGTTCCATATTAAGAAGGAAAATTTTCCTTAATGAACCACTATTGACCAAATATCCAGAATATTATACGGATTCTTCGCAGCTTTTTATTTCATTTTTTGAATGTTACCCAATTATCCTAATATTGCCAAAATTTTGGGCCAACGTAAATATTCTATTTCAGTGTAGCTGAGTGTGAATTACCAGGAAATAAGGCGAGGATAAACTTTAAATAAGTTAGTGAACAACCTTATTACAATATTTGCAGGTCTTACAGGAAAAAAACAGTTCATCAGGATTAGACGGATTTTACGATTAATGTTCATTAACTCGATTCGAACACATCATCTTGCATCCTAGGATCTGTTCCAAAACGCTGTAATCGTACCTGCTTCAGTAATGAATTCTTCTCGTTAATCGCACACTTGTTCCTTAAAAGATTCAAAAAGGGACTTAAATAAATGACCGGTTGGTAATTCTTCGCACAGGAATCAGTCTAATGGACGATCTTTCTTTTGAATCGTATCCATTAATTCACTGTAGGAATACACTTGTTTCGGATCGAAATATATCATTGCTGGATTTGACAGTCTTTAGACACAATTGAATAATCTTCCAACTAGAACTTTGGGCCAGGACCTGACTGCCATTACAAACTTAAGATATTTTGGCTTCGTCTCCGTTTATGGAGTGACAACGTTCTACCTACCTTTTTCTTTCTTTTTAATCATGCGCTTCTATTCTCGCCAGCCTCTAGCAACTGCACTTTTCTTTTTTGCTAACAATTCACTTTACACTTGTACACTTTTAATACCTTAAAATTATTAGTGTGCATCAAACTACTTGAAATCTGCCACAAACATTATTGCTAATAAGGCCAATTAGATTATTTTGTATTCTAGTATTTCATTAATTTTGTTTAAAATTTGTCAAATTTTATATATTATTATTAAATTAAGACTTGATATTTACCAATAATTCGTAATAAATTGTTACAGAATATCTTGGATTTCTCTATACAAGGTTTCCGACAAGTCCCCCATCACAGGAGATATCATTTGTTTGTCAACAACAATTACAACAAAATTATGTCCGACAAGTTCCGCATCATAGGCGATATCATAATTTCGTTTTAATTGTTGTTGACAAACAAATGATATCGCCTTTGATGCGGGACTTGTCGGACACCCTGTAGACATTACATGTTAAACAAGTGTTACTTGAATATTTCGAAATTTAATTTTTTTTTTCCTGATAACAATGTAATGAACCGGAAACAAATATTTACAATGATTAAAACAGTTTCGCAAGAAAACCTTTGTTAAAAAATTAGTTATGTTTGCCATTAACAAGTAAGAAGTTTAAATTTATTACCTGTGAAAAAAAATTAAAAAAAATAAAACCTATCCATTTATTCTGTAGTAATTCCGCCTTTAAATGTTCATAAACATTCAGCAAACTGTGACTTATTTCCAACTTTGGAAGAAAAGAAAGTTTCAACCTAATTTATTTATGTATTGTTTATTACTAATATTGATATTGTCTTCTTTGACATTATTTTGATATAAACTTGCTGTTATGTCATATTAATTGTGTAGTTTTATTACTACAATAGCACACTGACTTATTTATTAAAAAAGTATTAACTTTATTCATTAATTAATATTATTTAGAAACATTGCTTTCGTACCTTTCTTTCTCTCCGGATTGGCAAAACGGGTTGGTTTTCTTTTTGTTTTATTTCTTAGGATGCAAAAAAGAAATAAACTCATTAAGTTCACAGTATAAGTGTGGAAACACTTATTCTGTTTAAACTTGTTTATTTTACTAATGTCACCAAAATAAATATTTAAAATCAGTTCCCATGTCCAGACAGGTTAAATTTCTGGATAAAGTAAACTTTCGAAATACTAAAGTTTTTACTTCTATTTCCCGAGCTATTGGAAGAGTGGCGAAATATTCCGATACAATATTTCGACACAAAATTTCGTATCTTGAGAAAACTGAAACTAAGTTGACCTCGAATCCAATTGGTCTCATTCATTTGAACTTCTTGGTTTCCTCTTCAAAGTGAAAGCCTTTTCCTTGTCTGACTTGAAGTCAAATTAAACTCTTTCTTTTCAAATTCTACTAATAAATAACCTTACCTTTCTTTTCCTCACGTTGGACTACTTCCTCTCCCCAGGGGAGCCCAGAGCTGGCACATTCCAGCTCTGGGGGAAAGGGAACAATCCTCCGCTGTTGTTTAGTACTTAAATTACAAAATCTATATAAAACTAATATTATTTTTGATAATGAATCGAAGCTCTTTATTTCTTTTATAAGATCATTATAGGATTTTTATTGTGATGTTAAAAATAAAAAAATAACTATCATAAGTAATACCTACCAGCTAACTTATAAATAAGCAAATGATTGGAAAAATACTTGTAGATAAAACGTGTAGATCACGAAAAGATCAGTTACAAAGGATCAGGTCTTAAACAAAGGGAAAACGTTTTGCATCTGAGATTAAAACATTATTTTAACATTATTACAGTCCTAACCATTATTTATGTAAGTCATTTTTAACAACTATATGAGATTTTAGAAATTGTCTAATTTCAATTGCCTAAATATATTTAGGCAATTAATATTGGCCAATATTTTTATTAAGATTAGAAAAATAAAACAAATTAATAAAATTTCTTTAATCATCTTTTAATAATAATAATATATACTAGACCATTTCCCCAGTGTACACGCGCTTGTTTTTCTATATCACTTAGAATTTGGTTAAGTAAGAATATTATATTTAAAATATTGCAATGTTACGGCAATTATAGTTCTAATTGTCATTTTCGAATTACAAATAAACAGACGGATCGGAAATAAATAAACAATCTTGAGATTGAAAAAAAAAAAAAAAAAAAAGGTTGAGTACATTTATTGATGGGAAGGAAATGTAAGTCAAAAAACAATATAAAGAAGTTGTAGTCTCCGTGCCCTAATGTATAAGACATCTGACTTTGGATCAGAAGGTTGCAGGTTCGATTTCCGGTGAGAACGTTTCATTGTTAATTTTTATTTTAATAATTTTAATTATTTCTATTTTCCATTCTCACAGGAAATTGCGCCGGACAGACAGACAGACAGAGAAATAAAAGATTTTAGTAATATAGATTACACAGAAAACATTTTATAACAAACTTGCACATTATTTGTAGACGTATCCAAAAATTTCGATTGGGGGTGATCAACTAAGCCTTTCATCAACAACAAAAAAGAAAATAAATAAACGTTGTGTTTGGATGCGTTGTTGTGGTTATATTTTATTTTATTTTTTTTGTGGAATTTTACAAACAAGGAGGACTGTCACGCAAAAACCAGGTCCGAAATGCTAAATCATTTCCTTCGTGAGATGCATTAGGAAAGAGGGAGGAACCACTTGTAGTTCATTCTAATGAAATCATCCCAAGTACTCTATTATTATTTATGGAATCTTATTTGTTTGATCCCTTTTCTCAAAATTGAGTTTATTAATTCAGTCCTTCATAATATAAAACTTCAAATAATGCTGTCTATTAAAGAACTAAATTTACATTTTATTTGAATGAATGATAAAATTATACCCATTTTAAAATTCTGTCCATTCTCATTTCTTTAATATTTGAACGAAAATTAATAACTTACAATACTCTAAAAAATATTTTAGAGGTTTTATTTGGATGGAAAAACTTCCCAAAATTGGAGACGTTGAGAAGTTTGTTATTCTGGTCGAAAAGCCAGAAACACTAGCAGTGTCGGTTTTTTTTTTATATTTTTGGTTGTAAAATGAAAATTGCAAGAAATATTATTTTAGTTGGACAGATATTTTCTTTTATTTTGGTTTATACATTCTCCAAATTAGTTACTTTAGTTAGTTAGGAGGTGAAACCTAACAACATTTGATTTTTTTAAATCCTCTTTACTTTTTGTGATCTTCTTCGTCTTTTCCTTTGGACACTTCTTAAGAAAAAAATTTAAGAGGAAAATGCGTTTTTATAATCATTTCTGTTTTTATAATCATTTCTGTTTCACCAATGACATGAAACTCTTTTAAAAAATTAACAATCCGATAAAGTGGATATAAAATGATCTTGTTTTATTTTGATTCGTTTTTATTAAACAGTTAATGCTTATACTGTCCCCTCTTTTACATAAAACAAAAAGAGTATTAATAAGATATTTTTTTCTAAAAGAAATTATAAGGTATGTATCACAGTAAAAAACATACATATCGAAATTCTAAAGCACAGATCAGTGATTCCTTTTTCATGTGCATATATGTTTTTTATTCATATCATTTCCGACGTTAAACTTGTCGTTAAATTATAAGTTATCTTAAAAAATTAGCATTGTGCTTTTTTCTACTTGTATTTGGATGTAGGATATCTTTTGTGAATAAATAAAATCTTTAGGATATTCTTCAATTGTAATTAAAATTTCCGAGTTCTCTTGTTTTATTGCGTTTATTTTTGACGTGGCTCCACTTGTATCCAAACCCCCTCGGCTGGATTTAGGGTTGCATAGCTTTGACGAAGTTTCAGAGATTCCTAAAAAAAAGATAAAATGAAATTCAATTAATAATGAGACAAAGAAAAAAAAGAGAAAGAATTTTATTCTTAAGAAGACGAACAACAGATTTCCAGGCACTGAAGGGAATTAAGACTACTGGAATGCTGAACTAGATTTTTCAAAATTAGTCAACTTCCATTGTTTTCGCTGTATGAAACAGCTGGATCTTAGATATAAATGTTTGTAAAATCAATTCTTTGATATTTTAAGTCTAACTTCAATTGGAAAGAAAAAAAAACCACATAGACTGCCATTGGGTAAACTACAGTGTCAGCCATAAGTCACGATCAGATGGTATTTATTGCTGCATAAATACTCTCCGATCGTGACTTTCGGGCTACCTTTAATACTTCAATACGATATTTGTCATAATTAAAAAAGTCGAGGCCAACAACAAGATTAAATTAAAAAACATTTCTACATTAAAAATACCTGGTGGCGGAGGAGCTCTACATGTGTAGAGAAAATTGGGCGTAATAAATAAAGTAAGTATACAATCAATAGTAATTTTTATTTGGCATCATTTACAGATGTGATTCAATATGTTTTCCTTGCAACTGTGATTTTCTGTAATATTCCAATAACTGCATTCTATGAACAGCATTTCCTACAGCAGAACGCAACAGTGATTTGCCTCACGTAGTGTTATTGGTCCTTTCACGTTTCCTTGGTACACCAAATATTCCCATAACCAAAAATCACGGAAAGTGAGATCAGGTGAACGGGCTGGCCAACTCATAGGAAACGCTCAAGTAATTATTCTGTCTCTGTGAAATGCTGCCATAAGACTTCAACAGCTTATGGCAGTCTTGGATTCAACAGTGCTCTATCTTGCATAAAGTACCCTGGATAGATTGTCCTTTCTCCTTCATATGGTGGATCCGAGGCATCCATGCTGCTGAAGTTGTGGAATAACAAAATCAAGTAGCATTCGTTGATACCGTTATTTCTTCAAAAACGTATGGGACCGACGATGAACGAAGCAGTAAAACCACACCACACTGTGACTTTCGATGAATGCAAAGGACTCTGCTGAGACAAAGGAGGATTCTGCAATGCCCCAATGCGATATTTGTGTGTATTTACAATTCCATTAAGATGAAATATGCCTCATAACTCCATAGGATATTCCAAGGCCACATATCCTCAACTTCTATTCGAGCTAAGAACATCAGAGAAAAGTTCACAGGAGTGTCCGGATCTCCTCTAAGCAGTTGTTGAGTGTGGATGATCTTGTACTGGAAAAACTTCAGCAGCTTACGCTCAATTTTCACACCGTTACTTACTGTAAAAACCTTACTATAAAAAAAAACACCTTTATTTATTCAAAAAAAAGCAAATTACAAAAATAAAAACTGAAACGTAGAATTAAGAACACTCATGTGAAATTTCGTGTTTCCAGCTAAAGCGGCTTCAGAGAAATGCGTATCTTTCAACAAAGTTTCGCCACCGTCCGTTTCTCCCTTACAATGCTAATACCAAAAATTGGTCGAATTCGTATATTTTAGATTTTTAAAAAGAACACTCATGCCAACTAAAGCGGTTTCAAAATATGCTCACCCTTGAAGAATGTTTGGTCTCCCTGTTTACACCCCTTAGTAAGGATTCTGGCTTTTGTTGTTCTTATTGATTTAAAAAACAGTTAAGAAGAATATTATTTATTTTTTAAAAAAAATAAAAAGAGAGAAAATTCATTATCATAAATTGAGAAGGAAAGTAAAAAGCAGGAACTCCCCCCCCCCCAAAAAAAAAAGATGAAATTAAAATACAAAATAAACAAACAACTTATTGCCTCCAAGCAGATTTTAACCCGGTAACCATGGCTCTAAAGATCAGCATTTAAACGCTGAGCAACACAATTCCATTGTGGAGACAGAAGTGAGTTAATAAGCAAATAGTTGAAAATTATACAAAATAGACATTGGGATTTGTGGTTAAAATCAAGATAGGGTTACTATCAAACCACAGTGCAATC
>JAFIDM010002131.1:1531386-1547528 GCA_023159025.1 Thereuonema tuberculata
ATTTATACGAAGTAAGGATATAATTAAGCATCGCATTGAAGTCTGCAAGTAAGTCATATTTTTCTTGTTGATACACAGAACACATTTGCATTAATTCACGAACAGCGTAACCATAGTTAAAGGTATCAAGATGACACAAGTAGATAATTCAACTATTAAAGTGAAGTAAAGACGTTTACCTTCGTGGATGCAGATTTACCAAGTTTTACAAAGAACATTTAACGATTGATTCACATACAGTGAAAGACTTATCGATTTAAGAGAGACTTTAAGCTGAAGCAACTATGTTAATTGTAAAAGTGTAATATACCATTTCTAGGAAGAAGAAATAATATATGTAACTAAATATAGCATTTAATCAAAGAATTAAAAGCACTTAATTCTAGTTTACTTGTTTATGCTCATTGAACCATTACCTTTAATTGACAGTATTTCTTACTAGGATAGGATTTGAAATAAAACAATTTTACATCCACCTACACCTATTCGTTTAACTTCATCTGCTATTTTATTTAAACGCTCTGCTAAAGTTATTTTCTAAATGTGAGCAAGTTTATTCCACAGGATTTAATCAGGGGAGGGGGAGATGTGTCCGGGTTTTATTTCCACAGGGTCGTAAAGAGTAATTCTGCAAAGTTTGGTCCAGATTGGTTTAAGGGCCCAGGAGTGTATAGCGAAGAAATAAACAAAACAACAAACAAATAAATAAACTTTCTGCTTTACATATATATATATATAGATAGATGAAGATTATATGTCTAAAAGTAACCTATGTGTAGAATGATCATCATTAAAGTTCAGAAGTGGCAAAAAAACCACTGGTCAGATATCCTGTAAGCACAGTAAACTTACAGAAGAAATTTACAAAAAAAAAAAAAAAAGAAAAACAAAACAAAAACAAAACATCTTTAGTTCAAAAAGAGCCAGATGGAAACTGGCGCAAGTTTTTTCGAAAAGGTGATTTTTTTTACCAATTATATAACATACTGAAGTATGGAATCTATATTTTCTACTACAGCACAAAAGATATCTGTACAAATATTGTGGAGACGGCGAGTGATCGTGTCCTTATTTATGTTGTCATAATAATGCTTCTTTCTCTTCTTTTTCAAGATATCCTCTTAGCCAAAAAAAAACCAGGGTAACCTTAATGGTCACTCGGCAGGGTGATATCTGCTGATCCTACTGTCATCCATGAAATATTTGTTCAATAACTGTTTTGTACATCTTCCAATAACAGCTCCATCTTCTTGTATTAGTGATACAAGAGCCTTGCCGCTGTAAACTGAGAATCAAAGTTTGGCAAAAGTGAGTCGAATTTGTCCACAACTACTGAACATGTGAGTGAACATTCAGAAAATAAAAGGACCAATAAAAAAAGTCAATACGATCTTTGCAAAAGTCACTGACCTTGTTTGGAATTTCCGAAATAGATTTCAACCCCATTCATAAGATTCTCCCTTTGATCACTTTTTAACAATTTCCATTCGAGCAAGAAATCTTTAACAAAATGTCTTATGACGAAATGCATCATAAGCTAGATTTTCTGAAGATAATAATGTAGCAATTTTAGAATAATTTTGTCAACTATATTTCCAAAAAACGAACGGTACAGCTTCCTTTTTCTGTCATTGTTCCTCTGTTGGAATAACAAAGTCCTCCGTTCCACAAAACAAAGTCTCCTTCCTTATCCAAAATTAATGCTTACAAGAGAAGGCCCCTAGAGCTCACATCGCAATTTCATTCCTACTTGAATGTGACCTGTCATTGCACAATAATTAGGTCATAGGCTGACTGGTCAAGTGTGACAGCTTGAAATTAAGAACTACAATAAATATAAGAACCTCAGTGGTCTTAAACTATTTGTTCCGATTCGATTCCAGTTGCAGGCACAGGTTGTAAATTTTTTTACTGATATAATTTTATTATTTGTATCATTTTTAAATTTTTGAAGTGTTATCAATAAATTATAGTGTGCTTTTAATTTATTTTGATGCTTTAGTAGATCTACGCAGGACATGCATATTTATAAAACACTACCACAACGACCCGTTCTTCTTATAGGTTACAAAAAACAAATGTCCTAATGTGGATGATAAAGAAATTGCAATTGCCAGATCACTTGGAACTTTACCGGTTGATACAAAAACAACAAACAACAACAACAATTCAAAAGATCTGATCTCATTACAAATCTATATCCATCCCGAAAACTTCGTAGAAGTATCTTTGAACCATGTTTGTCCATCCACTCACCGTCCTCCCAGTGTACACCCCTAGTTCTAGGTTATTCGAATTTTGTAACGTCATAATACTATCACTTAAAACCTCTCCTAGTTCGTAAAACATCATCTGATCATTACAAATGTATATCTAACCTGAAAATCCCGTCACTATTAGGCACAACCATGGTTTAGTTCAATTGTTGCACAACACTTTGTATAGTTCCCTTTGTCGCCACCGGGTGCATGTGTAGTGCTATTGTGCAGAACAACATTTTAGCTCCAATATAAATATTATTATATTGCATTACAATATTTGTGTAGTTCTCATTGTCACGATAACAAATCCTAAAACCTAACAATTGTAACGGAAGCAAACTTTCAGCTTTATAACGTAAAGCAAGGGTTTTTATCCTATTCCATGGGAATTTCGAAATATCCTGCAAAAGGGTTTTCATGATTATAATTACCTAATTACATGCCAAATTTGAAGGCTCTACTAATTATAGTTACGGAACTAATTACGGAAATAAGAAAACCTTAAAGCGTCAATTATTTCCGAACCCGTGGGAATTTCGCAAAATCCGGCCTTATTCCTTGTCTACATCATTAAGGGAACCTCTGTGCCAAATTTCAGCTTTCTAGGTCTAACGGTTTGAGCTGGGCGTTGATCAGTGAATGAGTCAGGTCTTGTCTTTTTATAGGTATAGATTTAATTATTCATTTTGGGTAGCCTTAGTTCTATTTTTAGAAATGCAATTAGTAACTCACCACAAATCGAGTGGCATCTCATTTGCTATCGTGGAGTCATCGAATATTGTAAATAACTCAAATAATAAGGGAATTAGAAAAACGAAAAGCCAAATTGTTATTGATTATTTCGAAAGTTTTCGAAATAATATTATTATTATTATAATATTAGTTTGCTAATATGTAATACGGATGAAGTTTGTTTTGAAACTGTAATTGACAAACATTGTGAACATTTCAGTTTGCTCAAACAAGGCTATCATTCAGCGTCGTCATTGTCGTGAATTTCAATGTTTTAATCATATATTTGATGACGCTGTGTTTCATTTACAGTGAAATAAAATATGATGACGAATCATTGAAAACGTATCAAAACTTTCTTTAAAACATGAAAAGTATATTAAAAGAACTTTTCAATAAACTCAAAACTAATCAGAAAACAATTAGTGAAATAAAGAAAAACATTTGTAAAAATATTTGTAATGTGTTACCAGCCACCTACAACCGTTACACTGTGCAATGGCAGTCACGTTCTATTTATCTGCCAAGAAGCAATGAAATCGCGATCGGGGCCTTCCCTTGTTAATGTTTCTATGATTTTGTTTGAACACATTAATAACTGTAGGTGCTTTCTCAAACCTTTTAATCTCGCTTTGATCCTACACAAATAAAAACTAGAAAGATTATTTTATGCGCTGAAACTAGAAGAAGTGAACTTCTATTCTACGGAAAGTTTCTGTGTTATTGTATTAAATCTCAACACAATTGGACCCTGATAACATTTTTATTCAATGATATTTTAATCTATTTAGTTATAAGAGATGCTAATTTTTAAAACATTTAATGTCACGAGGATTGATCAGTCTCCAATCATCGGTCGTATTGTATTAACATATGATGCTGCTTGAAATCAATAGCAATAAAATAATGATAATTCTAATAATAGAAAAAGTAATTCTAAGCGGGTCATTCGTTGTTAAAATAAACTTTTACCTTATGTCTGTCTGTTGGGAGTAGTTTGAATTTCCTAATCAAGTGAACCAACGCTAACTTGGCTTCTAATATTGCGAATCTTGCTCCGATGCAGTTTCGAGGACCAGCTCCAAAAGCCAAAAACTGCAGAGGATGAAAATTCACTTTGTTCTCAGAAGAGAATCTAAAAGAAGAGATTCAATCAAAATTATGAAATCGAACCTTAATATTACTTGCTTTCAGATTTCTAATTACAAGATTTCTATTACTTAAATTATTAACATCATTAATAATAAAACTTAAAAATAGAAGAAAATAGCGTTCTTCGTTGTGGATGATACAGAAATTGAAATTGTGAGATCATTTCGAAACTTTCCCAGTTGCTATAAAAATCACGTGATACGTTACGTGATACGAAATGTTATATTTGAATTTTGTAACTCGAGATCCTTAGATCCAAATTAATATCTCGATCGGAGAATATAAACCTTACCCCCGGCTTTTCTCCTCTTCTCCACACCCCCTATCAGTTCAAACCTTCGCCAGTTCATAAAAACTCAAGTAATTATTACAAATTTATATCTATTCAGAAAACCCCGTTGAGATAAAGTTTGCCCGACGCGTCACCTCCCTCCCATTTACACCCGATTGTTCTAGTTTTTGCCTCCAAGTTAACAATATTTGTAGAGCAACAATATTTTGTTTATCTCCAGTTGTCCCCTCCGGCTGCATAAGTGGCGCTTTCAAGAAAGACAATCGTGTCAAATTTCATGTTTCTAGCTCAAACTATTTCCGAGATATGTATAACCTTTAAGAAACTTCATCTCCCCATTTACACCCCTTAGGGTGGTATTTTTACAATCTTGCTTAGTGAACTCCTACGTCATAAGGGGACGCTATCCGAAAATTTCAAGTTCCTAGGTTCAGCTGTGCATTGATGAGTGAGTGGGTTTTGTCTTTTATAGATTGCTAATGAATATGCTAATGAATATGCTAATGAATATGCTAATGAATATGCTAATGAATATCCACAAAAATTCATTAGTAAACTCAACTAAAAAATACAGGAAAGAAAACATCTTCTGCATGATAGTAACCACGTTTCTTAGAATTATTATTCATCTTTTATTTAATTAAACAGAAAATGAGAAATGAAATGATATTAGATTAAAATTACAATCAAAGAACTTTTAAAATGTTTTAAAAAGTTTCTTCAAAAATTATTTTTTTTAAAGTTTGAAAGGATTTCTGCAAACGAATTCCTACACAAATATTTCCAGGTGAGTCTAAAGTATCAACTAACACAGGAAGGCTTCCAACTTGAAATCGAGTTTCTACTTGAAACTTCGTCATTTACAGAAAAACACTGAGTCTAGTGAGAATTTGCGCAAATGTCAATCGCTAAGGGGTTGAAAATCTGCAGAATCAGAAAATGCACTATTTCGTAAATGTGCCATTGCCATATTTTGGGTTACAGAAATGTTAATTTGTGGTCCTAAAATAAATTGAGTTGTATCACCAGAATTATTTTCCATGTTTTCTAGCATGGTATCTAGATGCCATAAATAGTGCTGTCAAGACAGGAAATGGCTCAGAAAATATTAAATTAAGTCATTGAAATTTGGTCGGGTGTTAGATATTTGACATGCACATTGCGGATGTTACCAGTATTTGACATACACACAAAATTTAAGCAACTGATGAATGAATAAGAAATGAGCAAATATCTAATAATCGTAATTAGTTGTATGGTATTGATCAGATTCTATTACAATCAGCAAAATTTTCATGTGAAAATTTTGAAAAAACCGATAATTCAAGTCAAATCTTGGTTCGGACGTTACAAGCATTTGGCACATGGTTATCAACAAAAAAGAGGTTTCACAAATGTAGGTAAAAAGTTGCTTTCTACAGCAAAACCTTCTTTATGGCTTGAACATCTTAATAAATACTAAGAACGAATTTAAATTTGGATTAGTGATTGTTTTATAGAAGCCAATCTCTGAATGTCGGACGTTACAGATTTTGACAAAAAAGAAATTTCCCGTTTCAACATAAGCTTAAATTAAGAATTGTAGCATTCTCTGAAGCTACGAAATTTGCACAACTAAATAAAACAATAGACTGCCCACTAAGCCTAATTTTGATCATTAAACAATGCAAAAAGTATAGTATAAGATTGATTATTTCGGACGTTACAATTTGACATACACAAAACTCAATTCAAGTCGGATTTTCGAAAGGAAGATGTGCATCTTTGCAGTAGGTCAGATATCTCCCTTTGGTGGGAATTGTTGGAGCTAACTTAAGACTTGGTTTTACAATTTATTCCACATCAAAAA
Source organism: Thereuonema tuberculata (assembly GCA_023159025.1). Classification (NCBI taxonomy): domain Eukaryota; kingdom Metazoa; phylum Arthropoda; class Chilopoda; order Scutigeromorpha; family Scutigeridae; genus Thereuonema; species Thereuonema tuberculata. The sequence goes on from JAFIDM010002131.1 coordinate 1,537,673, forward strand.
CGCTTCTAGAAGTGAAGCTATACTAATTAAATGACAGCGTTGTTTGCTCAGTTAAATTGCGCCTGTCAAATTTAAGCAATTTTTGCTAGTTTTATAGTTAAAATTAGTCACATAAACCATTTTTATTATGGTTTTTATTGCTTTTCTTGCTTATTTGGACATTTTAAGACAAGGTAATACACGGTTTGTTTTTGTTTAGGTTGTAATAATGAAACTTGAGCCTTTTAAAAAACCCAGTTTCTAAACTTCCCAGAATACGGCAATGGCACAAATCACTTTGGAAGGTAGGATAGACATGTTTTACGACAAAACTTAATAATAAGAAAGACGATCACAGTCACTGTAACTAATTCAGAGCCTCGTATGAGGGAACAAAAAATATTGGAGACTAACACGTTAAAATCACAATGGGAACACAATAAAAAAGCATAATGATAATTCGTAATTCCTGTGTTTATAATCAATTTTGCTCAGATAAATTTCAAAACATGATACTCTTGGAAACAGGATCTGTATCTATCATAAAGATGTTGATTTCGAATCGTTTGAAAACGTGTTGGAGCTAACATTCAATATGAAAACGGCTGATTGCAATGATCCATTTTTATTGTGTTCCCATTGTAATAAAACACTTGATCATTTGATTTACATTCGTCTCCCCAATATTTTATCCCCCTTCATACAAGGCTCTGTTACATTGACTCTGATTGTCTTTATATATTACTGACCAGTTTTGTCATGTCTATCCTTTCTGCCAAAATGGTTTTCGAAATAACGCATTGTCTGATTCTGGGGCTTTTAACCCACCCCCAATAGAATTTGCTACTTATTTTTACTTATTTTTGTCTAATAACAATGCTTTAATTAGAATATAATTTTAAAAAGTAAATAAATATTTCATAATTCTATTACACAAATGAAAAGGATTAAAATATTTTGTGTAATAATGATAAAAATGTTATTAATAACAACTGTAATCAAGCTGTAGAAGTTAATAATAAAAATATTAAAAACATTAAATAATATTTTGAACACAAATTATATCAAAAAGATGAAAAATGTCTGTTTTATCTTATTATTTACAAATTATGATTTTAGACTTTTAATTGTTGCTTTTGTTTCAGACTGAATCTTGCTGTTTATTTATTTTGCTCTTAATTGCATTAAAATTTATTTCAATAACATTTATTTTTACTTTTATTTTTGGATTTTTTCAATCAAATATTGCTTAAAAAATTGTTCACATATTATCTATTTTTTTTTTATAAATCTGAATTCAATTATAAAGAGAAGATTGTTTTATCGTTTTCTGAAATGCTCATTTTTTTTTACTTGTCTCTTCATATACAGCTTTATGGAATAATCAAATTTGTAATTCGTGTTTTTACCACTCCCCCATTAATCGTAAAGTATTGGATCTTCATCTTATTCCACTTACCTGTCTGGCTTGAATTCTTCGGGATCTTCCCAGATGTTTGGGTCATGGTGAATCGTCCACATGGCAGCTTGAACTGAACATCCCTTTGGAATTGTTATGTCATTGACTGTGAGTTCCTTTTTACATTCCCGTGCAACGAAACTGAAGACATAGAAATTAGAGGAAATTTAGAGCAATCCCTTCAATTTTCTTGAAACAATACACTTACATTTCTTAATAATAAACAAGTAAAAACTGGTTTCATGTTGTAAATTTGTGGAACCCCGTACAAGTTTCATTTCAGGCCACTTCCGGTCAGACCACAGACCGGAACTCGTATTTTCCCTCTAAAAATCATAAAGTGCAGTTTAAGGTATCACTTATTTCTGTTCGGTTTGTGAAGGTGATAACGTTTTTGACCACTTCCTGTAAAACAAAAGATGATCAAAGACCAGAACTTGTATTTCCTCCCCCTCCTCTACAATAATCTATCAATCATACTTGTCCCACTTATAGTTCTGGGCTTTGATGGATGGACAGAACGAGCTCTCTCCTTTTACACTTTAGATTCGGGGTCGTTAAAAAGTGGAAAAATAAAATTCCATTAATGTAAAATTAAAACTTTTCGATGTAATTCGTCTGGTGACTCATTCTTATTGAATAAAAGAGTGACAAAGGAAATAGGGAAGTTAAAATAGGATTTAATAAATGGATTAACGTGCGGGCAATATTCTGAGATTATAGTGTAAAGCTTTCAGATTTGACTAAAAAAAAATGAACTGAAATTACAATTAAAAATGCACCCTTGCGTCCATTTCAGTTGCATTCCCCTTCGGATGTCCAGTCAGCAATCTGGACACAACTAGCAGAGTGCATTTTTAATTGTAATTTCAGTTCATTTTTTTTTTAGTCAAGTGCGGAGGCTTTACACTATAATCTTAAAATAGGATTAAACTTATTACTTGTTTGAAGAATAAAGATGAGATACCTCTGTTCGCAAAATAGCAAATCAATATTACTAACTATTTCTATATTAATACTTACGTTGGGATAGGTGGATACAATCGTAAGGACTCGTTGATTACTTGATCCACATAAGGAACTTTCTGGATCAAAACATAATCGGGTTCTTTCTAAAGACAAAATGGAATTAGAGTATGTACATTTTTTGAAAGGTCATTTTATTCTCAATTATTAAATTATGTTCATTAACAAGTCAACAACTCCAATTAAAATTTTACTCGCACTCATAGATTTTGCTATTAATATCGGAGTTCAAGTTAATTGGAGAATATTAACTTCAACTCCAATAATAACAGTAAAATCAGGTGTAAAAAGAAAGATTCAGAGTTAAACTATTAAAATTTAATCATCCTAAACATTAATAAACATCAATTGTCGAGACCAAGTTCTTTACTAAGTGATATTGATTCCGAGGACATTCATAAGTTTTTATATTTTTATTTTAAATGTTTAGTTTCAATAATTTGTTTTATTTTAGGTATTTAATTATAATAATGTTAGTTTGTATGTTCGCTAAGAATTGTAATTTGTTATTTCACTCAAATTTTGTCTCTGTTTTAGGTAAATTTTTGTTTGTAAAATTATTGGAAAATTATTTTATTTCATTAAAGAAATGAGCACTTACATTCCAATAGCGCTTATAGCCTTTTTATTGTTTTGAGCTAATTAATGATGCGAGTGAAACTAAAAGGGCAAAAAGGGTGAAGTTGCTGGGCCCGAAAACCTTCCCATGCCTCGAAATAATACGCAGGCACAAAAATAGTAGTTCACCACGACATACGTATCCTCTTTCAATAAAAACAATCCACATAAAAAACAATAATGATGTGATGATAGTGAATACAACAATACGTATTAGTAAAGTATATCTTAAATAAACAAGAAGTCACAAAACTAATAATGAAATCGCTTAGCTACACTCACTGAACGAAATGATAAACATTCCCCAAATTAACAATTCTTCCCGAGATACTGAAATGTCAGATACCAAAAGGGAGGAAAAAAACCCAACTACATTTATTCCCAAATAACTGAACTCCAACAGGAAATTTCACTCAGCTACCGGCCGAAAGGTACAGCTAAAAACAACAAGAATCATCCTATTAATAGGCAAAAGTTGTACGATCTTTGTAAATTTGTAAATTTATAGATTTGTAAATTTGTATTTTGAAATAACCAATCATAGTGCAGCATTGGAACACGTCACGCCCATGTTTAAAGATGGCATCTCTAATATTCGTCCCACTTCACGGTGAAAAATCGCGATTACACAATTATTATCAGCGTATTGAGATTTTCTTTCCCACATAAATTAAGTTTACACTGAAATGCCAGTAGTTCATGCGTCAAAATTTATCAGAGAGTTTGTTAAACCTCAGTTTTTACATGATTTCGGCTGTGGAATCACTCGCTCACTAATCAACAAATAGGAGACAATGACGATGCACGTGCCGTCATTGTTGTCCAGACAGGATTATTGGTATTGGCTGTTGGACATTCGTTATTGTTATTGTTGAAACTGGTAAATCAATTTTTTATTTTCTTTTATTTTAACAAAATTTGGCTTAGTCATTCTAATTATATGTGGGCTGTAGCGGAAGTCATGACTTTTAAAAAATGAGCTTCAAACATCTTTTTCAATCTTGTGTTTTTCAAAAATTTCAGGGTATTTCAAAAATGTGGCATTTGTTTTACTTCCGTTAATGTTGCCTCAATTTCGACGAACCTATTCTTTTAGGGCAGCAGGTTGCCATTATGTTTCATAATGAGAAACCGCAGCGCTGTGGTAAATCAATTTTTTATTTTAACAATACTAACAAATAAGCCGATATTCAAATTACATATGGGCTATTGTGGAAGTCATGGTTTCTAAAAAAATTAGCTTAGAATCTATTTTTCAATCTTGTGTTTTTCAAAAATGTGGAATTTGTTTTACTTTGTTTGTTTTACTGAATATTTTACGGGTCGCAACTAGTATTCATATTATATCAACCGATTTCTGCAAACATCATGTACTGCATCATCTAGCCAAGTGAAGATTTGAAATGCACTTAGCATAGAATTTCCTATTCAGTCTGGAGTTCGTTAAGGGGACATCACCTCTCCCCTACTTTTTAACGCTGTGATTTGATGCTATTATGAAAAAAAAGGCTTTTAAAAATGAACGTGCTATTCAATACGATACAAACAACTACTGACTGACCTGATGTTCGCTGATGTTAGCGCTATTTTTGCCGATACTGATGCAGAGGCTTCTAACATTCTGTATCGCATTGCTGACATTGCTAGATCATATGGCTTAGAAATTAATGTGAATAAAACAAAAGTCATGACCACGGATAGATCACAAACAGCTGTATACCTTGATGGAAACCAACAGGTCAAACACTTTAAATACACTCACTTCCAAAAGTTAAGCACGGAGAGGAAAAATGTTCATTTCCGTAAGAGATCTGAATTAAAGAAGCTGAAATTTGCTGCAAAGGTAGAAGGAAGTATGCAAATTATATAGGTAACAGCCAATCACGGTTTCGCGTCGAGAAATATGCAAAACAGGCAGTCGTATAAGAAGCCGGCATTTTGAAGGGTTACAGGAGTTGCATGTAAGCACTGAACATTCGTACGATTTGTTTTCAAGCTAGACGTGTTTCTATGGCTTCCTGAAGACGAATGGAAGATTCTGAGCGCTGGCGGGCTATCGGACGCATTGAAGCAGGACAGTGTATAACACATTTTGCTCGTTTCTTCGGCGTTCATCATTCCGTCATTTCACGATTATGGAAACAATTCCAAACCAGTCAAACAGTTGTCCGAAGACCTGTAGCCGGTCGTCCAAGGATTACGATCCTCGCGGAAGATCGATATATTGCTGTTGTAGCCAAGCGGAAACGAAGATCGACCTCCACACGTGTCACATCTATGGTTGTAGCGGCCATTGGTAAGACGATATCTGCCACCGTCGAAGGCTACACATGAATGGTCTGTAGGCCCGGATACCACGAGTTTGTGTTCCTTTATCCGTCCAATCCAGAGGGGCACGATTACAGTGGTGCCGCCAGCATGTGATTTGGACTATGATTGGGGTAACGTTATGTTCACAGATGAGTTCAGATTTGCCTTACAACCCGATGATAAGCGTGTAAGGGTCTAGAGGGAACAAGGCACACGCAATCGGCCCCAGAACATCACCGAACATCACGCATTCCGTGGTGGAAGCCTCATGGTCTGGGCAGGTATTTCATTGGGATATCACACCGACCTGCACATCTACAGGCGAGGTTCTGTTACGGCTGTACGGTATCGAGATGAAGTCCTAGACCCCATTGTGAAACCGTACGCTGCAGCAGTTGGTTTTAATGGATGATAATGCGCGTGCCATAGAGCTGCCATCGTTGATGACTTTCTGGAGAGTGAGAGGACTGCGGGTATGGAGTGGCCGGCTTACTCGCCGGACCTTACTCCAATTGAAAATCTTTGGGATGCCCTCGGCCGTGCTGTATGTCGATGTTTGCCACCTCCAGCCACTCTCAGAGTTTTAGAAACTGCCCTACAGGAGGAATGGCGATTACTGGACTCTGCGGTGGTTGATAGCCTCATAAACAAGCATGATCACACGCTGTAAACTTTGTATGCAGGTGAGGGGTGCTCACATACCCTATTAATGTCGGTTTTTATTGTTGTTTTGAATTTAAACATCATTTTGTTAATGGCACAAATAGGACGTCATCTTATTTATGAAAATTCAATATTTTGTTTATCTCTGTACGTAATTCTTTGTTTTGTTTCATGAATAAACATAGAGCTACTTACTTTCAGCATTTCATGTCAATCAAAGCAGTATTTGTCCATTTTTTCGCATTTTACCGATCCGTGCTTAACTTTTGGAAGTGAGTGTACTTAGGTTCATTAATACAATAACAGAAAGTAGCAGCCACACGTAAAGTCCGCCATAGAATAGGATAGGCATCAGTAGTCTTTGCATCACTCAAATGGTGTCTTAGGAGAAAGGCCAACATCGCTATTAAAACCAAAATGTGGCTATTCACGACATTCAAATTCTACCGATCCTTCTATATGCATCTGAAACGTGTATTTTATTAAACAGGACATTAACAAACTGGAAGCTTTTCGAATGTGGTGCCTAAGGCAGATCCTAGGCATATCCAATCGTGACTTCACTGAAACGAAACAATGTGTGGATGGTGTGAACACTAACAAACAATCTGTGATTACGTCCAGAAACGCAGACTAAGCTGGTTTGGCCATGTTTGCAGAATGGATAACACCCGACTCCCTCATAGTCTTTTTTTTGGTGGCAAAGACCTGCCAACTGGAAAGTTCATCTAAAAGTCCCAAAGAAAACACGGCTCAAACAGATTGAAAAGGACATTAAAAACCAACGACTGATTCTAGACGTAGCTAACAAAGATCGCCTTTGATCGCAAGAAATGGAAAGATATTGTAAGTAATACGTCGAACCCTACAGCAGTGTATTGGTTGCGAGGTAAACCTGCACCTCAATCACCAGCTCAGGACTGATGATGACGATGATATCAACTCTGAAAATGTAGTATAATTCTAATAAGCTCGATCACATTTTACCAAAACACTACAACTATTAAAATTACCACATAATTCCTTTTCCTGTAATAAAAGTTAAAATAAATAATAAGGTTGGATGTAACAAGCAAACTTTTACAAAATCAGAATCTGAGAAAAAGGAAAGTTCAGCCTTCTCCTCAAATCTAAGTTTTCTTTAATTTACACTAAAATGCTGGAGATAAAGGACAATCAATCAGAATTTAATGTTCAACAACGCTCTCTCTGAAGTTAATTGTCAATCATCTATCTATAACGACGTTTGAAAAGTTATAAAGCTAAAAGTTATAAAATGCGGCTACTTACAGTCTGTTTGATTCCTTACGAGTGGCAGATAAAGTAACTCTTTCGGTTGGGACTTTTAGGTAGTGGTTTAAACCAAACAACTCGCGGTATTCTATGAACTAGACTAAGTTCAATTGTTTCCCAAGGAAGTCACACTGCGTCTCGCTGGGTTTTTTTTTTTTTTTTTTCAGGGAAGCCAAAATTGCAGCCGTCGCTGGCCAAAGTCTAGTTACAGAGCGTCCTTTCCAAACACTTGACTACCAATTTTTCTTTCCCTCTCTCCCAGAAGCAAAGTAATTACTAACTAGCTCTAGTGTCCTGAGCCTCTTACACACTTGGAAAATTCTAAATTGACACTTATTTGCGATGAAATTTATTATCCAAAGCTTTTACAATCTTGGTCAATGAAGACAGAACGACGTATCCGTAATTGACGGGTAGGTTGGAAAGGCAAAGAGAGATCGAATACCAAATACATTGTCCATTACGATCGCGATAGAATTAACTGAACTCCATCAGATCCAAATTGACAACTGAACATCTGACGTAAGAGATCTCCGATCAATAGGGCTTGGGTTTTGGAATAGTGCACGGAAAATTCCACGACAATTCCATGACGTCACAAGTTAGAGAAGACACCTCTACAACAAAATGGATCTGTATTTCCTTTCAGAGCAATCATCTTAAAAACACTACTTTTCACCATAGTAGCCAAGTGGCTAATTGTCCTCAGATAAACATATGATAAAATCAACAGACGATGCACTTGCGCACATGATTGAATAAGTTAGACATAAGATAAACAATAAAAGGCCTATCTAATGGTTTTCTTACACACACACACGTAATCACTTAATAAAATCAAAGTGATTAAATAACTATAGTATACATGAATACAAGGTAATGAGGAAGAAAGAAGAGTAGAAGACCCATCCTAGATTTATTTCAAAAAGAAAAAGCAAAAATAGCACTAAAAGTAATGAATAATGTGGGCAGAGAAGAAAGAATCGCGGCATGCAAAACACAAAGTAGAAAGGAAAAAAAACACATGAAAAAATATTATATAAATTACTAGTTTGCTTGATTCCGATGTTAAGTCATTGAGTCTTGTAGACTGAGTTAACTCAGTGCAACAGAAGTGGAAGCTCCCATCAAATTACAATATAAGGTCATTCAAATACAGTAAAAACGAGCCAAAGGACATAGTAAAATGCCGAATGAGTTTATTTCGGGATTTTCGTTACCACAAATAAGTGGCGCCACTGTAGTGATGACGCAGTGATAGGTGGATCTGCGATCACGTGGTGTAGCAGTCTGCTTTTGTTCAGGATGTCCAAACAGTCATGACTGTGGCAATGAACATTGAACAGCGAGAGATTATCTATTTTTTTTAAGATGGGTACAGAAATCCATCGCTGCATGAGCAACATTACCAAAAATGCGTGTCAGATGTTAAACAATGGAGTAAGTGGCACTGAAAGAGCGATGACTAATGATTAGAAGTCATGCCAAGAATATTGTGTTATCAACGATGGAAGTTGACAGTCTCATTCGGAGATTTAGAAGCACTTCAACATTGCGCACAACATTATCAAGGATCGTTTGCAGTTTAAGCGCAATAAGTGCCCCGTAACTTGAATACTGTTCAGAAAGGTATTAGAATGGGCTTTCCCTGAAGCATTTGCTCTGATATTAAAAGGAAGGTCGCTGTTTCATTTGACAGAATCATTGCGGGAGGCCAAACATGTCTTGCTACGAAGCACTTTAATTTTATTTGAATGACCTTCATGTAGAAAGAAATAGAGGTAGTTAGTTAACTAATTGAGATTTTTTTTTTTACATTAAATATACCCAGCATTTATATTTTATGCATTCTGTCACGGTACTTACGAATTATCAGTCACCTCCTATAGATATTTTAACAAAATCACAATTTTCATTGAATGTTTTCTTTTTCTGTATTCGGAAGTTAAAGAAGAAAAGTTAATATCGACTAATAGAATCTGTACGATTGACATACAGAAGAATCATTGCAGTGATTCATCCTACTAACTACTAGAAAATATAAAACATTAAAATCAACGATTTCGATGTAATTGCAAGGGGTTTGAAATGGACCCATATCAATTACCTGTTTTTATTCATGTTCTGGAAAAAAAACTTAATTCTCATTATTTAATAAAAGTTTCTGAAACTAATCAATTTTAATGTTATTAAAACCCGCGCAGACTTTAAGAGGATTGAAAAACAGATTAATATCCTCTGTTAAATGAGTCGATAGAAATATATTGTTTTCTATGAGAACTTTTATCACTTTCTCTTCTAAAAAAAATTAAAATATAAAATTAGATCATCTGTAATCCTTAAAGGTTAAGAAAAACTCATTCATTCAAAAGGAAGAAACACATTAACCAACACTTAGGGATTGAGCACAGGAAGATCACATTAACCCAAACTTAGGGATTGAGCACAATAAGATCACATTAACCCACACTTAGGGATTGAGCACAGGAAGATCACATTACACACACA
>JAFIDM010002131.1:1567029-1592759 GCA_023159025.1 Thereuonema tuberculata
CGGTCCCGTCTGTCAGTAGATGCGGTCTACTCGGTTGAGGTTTTGTTGTGGCTACGCCTTCCAGTTCCCACTTCACAATCACATCACCAACAGTCGATTTCGACAACTTTAGAAGGGTTGAAAGGTCCCTGACAGACCTCTTACTCAAACACTAGCCAATGACCAGTCCACGTTCAAAGTCACTGACTTCTGTTAATCGACCAATTCTGCTGTTACTTCGTATCAAAGGAGTCATTTGCTATTTTATACAGGTGCGTGACGTCGTCCTCCCTTGTAGACTTCAATTCACTATTGCACAGGGATGTCCAGATAAATTTTGATCACAGTGTAGAGTACCAAGCTAGCAATAGTAACTTTCCTGCTATTCCCTGCATTGATGCAAAGTTCAGTTATATCCGTTAATTTGTTTTTCTAGTGCTACTCTTTCACTTAGCACTTCTGAAAAACACTCGTGCTGCTATATTTAAAAAATCAACTTTTCATTTCTTTAATTCTCTTACAAAAATGTTCTACGTAGTAAAGCTGCAATATTTATTTCATATTTAATTTTTCAATCGTTTTACAAATAACAAATATTTAGAAATTGTTGTCTAATTAGCAATATGGAAACAGAAAAATAAACACACAAAACACAAAATTATCTTACCACTTAAATCATGTCTTACTAATTAAACATTATTATTTATACTTTAATGAAAAGTGCAATGTAATTTAAGCAGAAATATCATTTAAATTTAAATTACCTTTATTAGAGGCCGAGTTACATCTGAAACTACTGTTCGTGAAAATTTGCAACACCAAGAAATATGCTATTCAAATCAAATCATTTGATCAGATAACCGATTACATTTGCAGAACTTTACAAGCTTCGAAATTCAGTATCACGTGAAGCCACCTCGAAATCAGTAATAGATTCTATACAGAGTGGCATTAAATGGAAAAGGTTTTTGATATCGTCATAGAGAAAAGCCTGGCAGTCCAGAATTCCTTTGTGGGGATGGCGGAAGTCCTTGACGGGCTGGTTGGTTATCTAATATCCCAGACATGTTTGATTGGGAATATGTCGGGCGAATGTGTTGATCATGGAAAAGCTCTTGGGCATTCCAGATCACATATGAGCAAGCTTTGTTCTGCTGGAATACATCGCCATCACAACTTTGAAGGAAGGGTATCACCTCTGCTTCTAAAACATCTCTGATGTATCCCTGTTTGTTGAGGATTCCCATAATTCGTATCAGGCCAGAGCGCGAAATGAATACAACGACACTCCAAACAACGACACCTGGCTTTGGGCTGGTATGACGCTCTAAAATGCGCGCTGCACTTTGACATTCACCAGCATGTCTTCTAACACATATGCAACTATCATGCGTGCATCAAGTTGACTTGTCAGAAACACAACATGTTGCAAATCAGCATGTCAGTATCTGCATTCGAGACCCAATTGCAGGCTGAAGCGTCTGCGGTTGAGGGTCAAAGGCATTCGAGCAATGGCTGCGATCTTCCATTTAAGTAGACAATGTCGAACTGTGCTGGAGGACAAAGCCTGATCTATGACAGTGGTTCACTACTGTGCTAAGACCGTGGATGTCGCTTTGTGATCGGTCACTGTCATACCATCCCATGCAACAGTCGTGCGATTTTGAAGTTTCTGTGAATCATAGTCTCTTCTGTCCATTGACGCATCGCTTTACTTCCGCTTCGTCTTGTATGAGTAGCAATGTCGTGGTAAGAAAATCTAGCTTCATTCATCCGTACAATCTTTCCTTTCTCAAAGTCCTTCGAGTATTCATAAAGCGACTTACTTCAATGAAGGATCACAGTCAGACACAATTTCGACACAATTTAGGCTCTTCACTGATTGCAAGATCTCGCTTCAGCGATTTATTTCAATCGGACGGTTCACAGGCGCTGCTCCGAAACTAATGCTCATTTTCACATTATAACTCTCTGCATCTCCCAATCTCTTGTAAATTTCCTGTAATCTTCAAGCTATCAGTTCTTCTTGGTGTTGCAATTTTCAGAAACAGGCCCTGCTTTAGTTTTTTTTTTTTGACCTTTGCTCTTTTTTTTTCTACCCTCTCGAAATTTTGAAGACGACTTATTCTTTTTGGCTGTGGGAGATTTGACATCTAATCTGGCGCCTTCCCACCGAAATAAAATCATTTATATATCCCTGATCTGTGATATCAGACATGAAGTTCTCTTTTATCAGCAAGTTTTAGAAATGACAAGATCCAGGCTGCAAAATAATTAAGATACACCAAATTTTAATTTCCTCTTGTCTTCAGAATCTTAAGGAGCAAACAGTATCTGAGACCAACGGTATTATTATTCGAAATTTTTTTCCAATTGCCAAATTTTCATTTCCACGTGTTACTATGAATGTAAATTATGAAGTCATTTCTGCATTCTTAGTTGGCATTGAGTATAGCTTTGCTACAGATAATTTCATATATTGTAGAAACTTTTATGACAATTTGCTTTGATAAGGGACAGTAACAATAAGAGACATTAATAGCAATTAATTTACATTTGTTAAATAAATAAGTAAAAATTTGTTATAAAAGCTATTCTAGATTTACAAATTAACAATGCAATTTTAAATAAAGCTTTTTTATATTTAAAATTACGTCAGCAAATCTCTTAGCGTTTTCTAGTACAGTCGGACCTCTATTTAACGAAGTCGCTAAATCCCGAAAAAAAGTTCGTTATACGGAAAATTCGTTAAATAGAGATTCCCCTTTTATTATTCAATGTTATTAAAAAATTAATAATTTTAATGACATAAAGCATACATTACTACATGCGTACTTAAATTTTGCTAATATAATAAAGTCTGTTAATTTTGTCTGAGCTTTTTTTTTTTTTTTTTTTTTTGAAAAAGTGTTTTTGCTCTTAGTACGTCTCGCATCTTTGCAATGCACCAAAATCCCCTTCAGTATTTTCTTCAAATTGTAATCCACGTCGCATTGTTTCAAATGATTTTAGCATTTCATCATACGACTATTTTTTGATTTCTTCATCATGATCATTTCCATTTTCATCATCTTCATCCCAATTCATTGCTGTATTGTTTTTATTTTTCACACTGTCCTAAATATCCGATTCAGTTAGTGTTTCCGAAGTCTCAACTTCAAAATCAAGTGAAAGGTAATCATGAAAAAATGAAAGATAATTTTTCCCTCAGCTGTATTCAAATTTCTTTCATTTCCTCTAAGGGAATATTAATAATAAAAACATTTCAAGGAGAAAAAAAAATAGATACCATGAAAAAGTTCGTTAAATAGAAAATGCACTTCGCTATTTGGAGGTTACTTTACGAAGAAATTAGCAAAATGTTCTTGGTTCCAAAGAAAAGTTCGCAAAATAGAGAAATTCGCAAAATAGAGGTCCGACTGTATTTCAATAAACGGAATAAACTAATACTACATTTTAAAAAGTAAATTCATGTTCGTTAAAGCTGCTTATAGCATTATTGTTCTAGATATTAATTAAATTTAAATGATCAAAACTGGGGTGAACCTGAGGAATTCTTGTCTTCATTAAAAATAGAATTGCAACATACTTATGTCATTGTTAGATCATGAAGAAAGATCAAGGAAGGAGAAATATTAGTCTTGTCAATATAAAAAATCTTGGCTTCATTTCACCAAAGTAAGTGGAGCCAAATCAGACGAAACACGAAAATTGGTTAAAGTGCTAAATCAACAAAAGAATCTCCCATTCGAATCGTGATTCCCTGATCTGTATCTATTCAACTTTTACCTTACCTTTAGAACTACAATTTTCTGTTTCTGAAAAGTCGTTCTTTCATTAGAATATTCCGGAAAAGGCCTGACCTACCTGGAATCATCATCAATAGTTTTTTTGTTTTTGTTTTTCATAACTGAAGTCAGATCCACACTAGAGATCGTTTACACAATTGAAATCTATCTAGAAATTGTTCGTCTGCTTTGCAATACTTTTTGTATTAAAAACAGAAACAAAAATTAGACAATCCTTGCTCGATGAAACCATTTAAGAATTTAGAAACTGTGTTAGAAGAAGAATCTTACAATTTCAGCCTAAAAAATGGTCTTACCTTTGGATCTTGTCTTCTTTGTTCTATTACCATTTGCAGATTTTCAACAACTGATTTCTCCATCTCCATTACTTCTGAATTTCTATAAAGTTTACTCAAAATATAACCAGAAAACGGTAACAATCCTAGAATAAAGAGGAAAATATTGAGAATATTTAGAATATTGAGAATTTTCATGTTTATTAATTTTTTTAAAAAAATACTTTAACGTGCATAAATTATTCATATCCAAGACTAAAATTCTAAACTTGAATTTTAAAATTCTCACTTGAGAATGAACTGCAGGTCGCTTTGAAAACGTTCGTGAATTTTAATGTAAAAACTTATTATAAACGTATTTGAGTCTTGAATATGCTTTTGTGTGTGTGTGTGTGATTTTCTGAGGTTTTTTTTTTGTGTGATTATTAATCGAAGTCTTACTAATCCATGGGAACATTTTTGAGCTCTGTTTAGCCATTTGATTGTTTATATTTGAACCATGCATAGATGACTGAATTTTATTCCATAAAAATTTGATTCGCGGCTAAATTCTGATCCACCTTAAAACATAGGAACAAATTTTTCTCTATTTCTCCACCCGTCAAAAGTGATCCCAAAATCTTCTCTAAAATGCCTGGATTGTTTCTTTAAAATTATCATCGTATTTATGGTCCAATTTAAACTTGGCTAAGAAGTAAAAAAAGACAAAGAAAAACTAATGAAGAAGATCCGTAAGCTTAAGAAGTCCAGCAATCCTTGTATTGGGAAGTCAGGACAACAGAAGATGATTTGTTAAACATAACATCAGAGGGCGAATCTATATTCAAGAAAAGATGGCAGCACTCCTGTATTCCTGTAGCAACTAGGAATACATGATATCCATCAAACCCATTTTAAACCAATCAAATTGTTATTTGTATTTTATTGGAGTTTTAATTTTGTATAAATAGTCTGTTTTGTTTTATTCAAAGTCAATTCACTGTAAATCTGAGGACACGTGACAACTCCTTATATGGTAAACGATTGAGTAATACTTCCGTTTTGAACATAGTTCTGAACATGGCGGCTGCTGAACACACACCGTTGTTCGCTTTGTCAACAAAACTTTGAAGAGTCAATCGAAAGGAATCATTTGGAATGTTGTTTTATTTCAAGTCGTCTATCTCTATCGTAAAACGGCTGAAGCAACAGATATTTCATCTCATGCAGTGTTCTATGTTGTTAAGGAAACCGAAGCCTCCCTTACCTCGCACACTGTTTGAAACGTCGGGCAAGAAAAGAGAGCAGCCGACATCCATAACAGAAGTGGACGACTAAAAAACAAACTTTTTATGAAATAAATAAGTAAAATGAATAAATATATTCTTAATATTGATAAACCAACAAAAATAATAAAAACTAAGCATTGTAGCGCGATGACGAATTTGAAGGAAACACCGGAAGTAACTTACAACGACATTCCAGACGTGAGCAAGCAATACTCTAGTGAAGAAAGGAAATGATAATGATTGGTTAAAACTGAGATCACGTGTCTTCGGATTTACAGTAAATCGACTATAGTTGACAAGGAGAAAGCTCCTTCCATGTAATGTATTTTTAATATATGTTTTAAATTTTCAAAGTGTGTTTATCTTTAATTTTTAATAAAAGAATTAGTAATCATTTAATCACTAATCGAAGTAGATAGATAGATAGCAATAGTAGAGTTTCACAAAAATAAGGAACGTTTTTGTTGAGTGTGTGGTTTTTTATTATGAAGCCAGATTGGTTGACGGAAATGTAACCAAAAGAGCATTGATACTTTCGTAATAAATTGAGAATGAATGGATATCCACAATATTTCGTAAATGTAAATATTAATAAATTCTTTCAAAAAAGAAATTTGAAAAACGTTAATATTATGTCAAATCAAGTGAATCATTATAAATATGTTAGATTTCCTATTGGATTCAAAATAAAGAAAGATATAAAAGAAGTGTTTGAAGAAAATAAAATGAAAATAATTTATTACAAAGGAAACAGTTTGTTTACGAAAAAAGAAGCAGAAAGAGAATGAAGAAAATGTTCTTTATAAGATGGGGGTGGTATATAAGCTGGAGTGTCGAACTTATCACGAGTTCTACTTGAGAAACACAGGGAGAGCGGTTGATGAACGACTAAAAGAACATATAAGAGCTTTTCAGAATAATCAGCTGGGAATATCAGATTGGGCTTTATCACGTGATAAAAATGTCTCATAATCCAGATCCTATAGTAGAGATTATTTACAATACAAAAGACGAAACAGAAAGATATATGGTGGAATCTGGACTTATTAATATGGCTAATTGTATTAACCGAGATAGATCGTTAAAGATGAGTACAATTTCATTTTGATTATTTATAAAAATTATAAACTGTAATAAATACATTAAGTCAAAACTAAATTTATTCTAATTGATATTGTAAAGGATTATTTCTTAAAGTATAAGAAAGTTTTAATTGGTATTATAATGAAATTTATTAGTAATATAATTTTATAAAAGAATTGTTACTTTCTAAAAATGTGATTGCATTTACTTGATTACTTTCATTGTTAAATTTTAATGAAAAATGTTGTAACGTTATTGTATTCTTTTGGATTGATTATTTTACTTCATTTCTGTTTTTTGAAATATAAGAAAGATTATTATTTTTCTCCTGAAGAAAATTCTCGTTGAGAGGATAGAAATATTGAGAATTTATAAAGATGTTTTTGATGATTTAAGGGTTGGTGTTTTCCTTAATAATTTATTTAACTTGAGTATACAGGGTGCGGCAGGTATTTGAGAACACACATTCTAAGTGACACAGTATCCTGAACGTCATCGTAACACATCCCTTTGTTTTGTTGGTAAATATGGCAGAACCTAGGCTAACCCAGGAATTGAAGAGGCATGCAGTCATCGTCTCCTTGGCTGCAGGACACTCCGATTCCGAAATTGCTGCCTTCCTGAAATTCGCCCGGTCATTCGTCTTCAACGTTTGGAGAGAGCTGGAGGCCGCCAGTGGTGAAGTGGAAACCGTTTCCCATAGGAAACGACAGTGTCAGCGCTCGGACAGGACAAGGACGCCCGAATTCATCGCTTCTGCCCAAGCTGCTGTCGAAGTTGACCCAGGGAAGTCCATGAAGGTACTCGGCAGGGAGATGTAGGTTGATGAGGCCACCATCTGACGTGTGGTTCATGAAGACCTCCGTTACAAGTCGTACGTGATGCGGAGAGGCCAGTTCATGTCCGCGAGAACCCGGAAGAACAGAATGACCCGAGCCAAGGTCCTCTTGAACAAGCTGAAACATCCGGAGCAGCCAGGAATGCTGTGGTTCTTCTCGGATGAGAAAAACTTCGTCCAGGACCAGAAGGTGAACCGCAGAAATGATCGGGGACTGTGTAAAACACCTGGGGAGGTTCTGACCGTCAGGCACACCAAGTTCCCCGCCTCCGTAATGGTTCTGGGTGTCGCGAGCAGTCAGGGCAACGTGATGCTTCCACATTTCTTTCATCAAGGTGCCAGAGTCAACGCCATTGCTTACACCGATGTGTTAAAGACGGTTGTGCAACCCTGGATTACTGCTGTAGCACGTGGCAGGCCATATGTTTTCAGCAGGACTCGGCTACAGCCCATACGGCCCATTCAACCCAAGAATGGTCGGCCACCAATTTTCACGACCATGTCACTCCAAACATGTGCCCCCCCCCCCCCCGCCCGCTCCCCTGATGTTAACCCCTTGGACTATTTGTCTGGGGCGTTGTTGCGAAGGCCTCCAATAAACATCCACACAACACTGGTGAAGCTCTCAGGGCAGCTATTGTGGATGACATGACAAATATTCCCAGGACACACCTCATTAATGCCTGCGGACGGTTTCGACAGCGTTTAAAGGCTGTTATTGCGGCAGATGGTGGTTTCATTGAATGATGTCCTGCATTTGGGTCTGTCTTCCCGTGTACATAACGTTCAATAGTCATTAAATGCTCTATTTTCAAGTCTCAGCTCATTTTTTCCGCGGATGTTATTTTGTTCTCAAATACCTGCCGCACCCTAAAGAAGATTTAGAATGTTACGAGTTAAATGTCATTTTCTTTACTGAAACATCTGCAGTGAAATAATCAGGTTTTTTGAGTCGAATGACGAAAATGACTCACAAGATCTGAGAATCTTATTGTGCAATTGTTAAATCCTGATCTGAATTTATTTTTTCGAATCCCAGCTATAGGGAGAAATATACATCTTTTTTTCAAACAACTTGAATATTGGAATCTGATTCAATTACCGCTAAATTGACTTATTTTTTTCTCAATTACTCAATTAAATAATATTAGATCACTTCCCAAAGATGTTTCAGGGTTCAAAGCTTTCAAAAAGAAGTAACTGCCTTCAGGAATCTCATCGGGGATGCGTCGGAGGATTCGACCGAGATATCCTAAAAAAAGAATTGACATTTCTTGTTCAAAGGTTTTGAAGTATTTCATGTTCGACTTACGTTCGACCTTGGAAGGCTTGTCTTCTTGCAGCCAAACTTAATTACTACCTGGTTCATGAAGGGAAGGAATTTTTTTTATGGTGTAATGGATCCAGCACGTTTTTCTGATAGTAGAGGGAGTTAACTTTGACGTTGTTAATCATCTTACGAATCTGAATTCTCCCTTATAGGAATATCCAAAGATAATCAGGAAACCTCTTGGAAAACTTTCTCCACATTCTCGTTACTATTTTGAGAATTTTTTTTGTCTTGTAGTTTATTGCTATTAGTCACACATTGGACAAAGGGGCAACAAATTTCCATTTCTCTCCTGTAAGGTAGCTCTACAACATGTCTGTGCAGTAGCTACTGCACATGGGATTTGTGACGTTTAACCAGTTGCAGTTTCTGGTGAATTCTAGTGGTACGTTTTGTACCACTAATTGAGAGACTTGTCTTGCAACAATCCTTTGCATTTTCGGATTATCTCCTGTGATGAAATGCTTCACTTTAGCAACCACAGGTGTGGGTTTCTGTCTCAAGGGTCCTGGTTTGTCCAACGTTGGCGGTGTATCACTTTTTCTTTTTTATTTAATACGTTGCTCACCTCTCCTTCCGAAAAGTGCAATTATCTGGTTTTGCACATGTTTATAATATAAAAAAGGGAAAGGGCAGTAATATATTCCTCCCTAAATCGTTAATTTTTGTGGCTTCTAATCGACACACTATTGTGAATTGAAGGAATGTTAGCGACTAGGCTGCCTTTACAATCCTCGAATCGAGGGTATCCACCTCACCTGACTCGAGATTGAAATCGTTCACTTGTAGTGTAATCAACACTCTGTAGAAAAATGGGTCAATCATCACAAACTTTTGATGAATTCTTCCTCAACATGTTTTGGATATTCAAGGAGATTCGAAATTCTCTATACAAACTTTAAAGGTAGGTCAGGAATACAAAAACAAACATAGTATTCATAGAGGAACGTATGTTCCGTAACGCCACCGGAATATGCTAGAGGACGCTGTTTGGCAGCACATTAGTTGGACAATGTGAGTTGTCCTCCATTGATTTCTTCCTCTATGGTTATCTCAAAGGCACCGTGTACGAGACCCATTGCCTTTGACACTTACCTCGTCGCAAACAGTAGCTGTGGTAGCTGGATGTGTCTGCGAAAGACCTCGCATTTTTGTACATGTTCGACAATCCATGCATCGATATTGTAAGGCGTGTATTACTGTTGGTGGAAGGAACTTTTAGCACCAACAGTGACCCTGTAAATGTACACCGTACTTTCGTATATTGTAAATAAAGTTAATAAACATGTTGTCTACCTTACTTGTTGTCATTTATTTCTGAATCTCAGTGTACTTTCTCCCACATGTTGAAGACGTTTGCGGGAATACGTTCCACTATGAATAAAACAATTTGTTTTTGTATTCCTGAGCTACTTTTAAAGTTTGTAAAGGGATTTTTGAATCACCCTGTACATTTTCACAGAGGAAAAAAAACCAGAATAAATCAATATAATATAATAGTCGTATAAATGTAAACAATAAAACATGAAATATGAAACCTACTATCAACAGATTCTTGCAATTACAACAAAAGCATCACGAACCTAATTATAACAAATCAATACTTAGTAAATCTGTAAATTTTCGGAATCTCATGTTTCAGAGCACTTCTTTTATTTTCAAACTATATCTGTTATTATCTTTTGAAATAATTTTTATCTTTTTCCAATTACAAGTATGAGTAGAATTATTAAGTAAATAATTTGGATTTGCCGAATGCATCAATGGAAGCTGTTAACCCTAAATAAAGACAACATTTCAATATACTATTTAGGATATGTTACACATTCCAAATTATATACCACTTCAATCGAATGCAAAGGAGGAATCACAAGTTTAATAATAAATTACAAACCGGCTGAAAAATAACTGAAAAACCTAAGTTACCGAAATATTTATTTTCTCCGAAACATCCCTAAACTGTAGGACAGTGATAATGTTTTTTTCAAGAAAATCTGCAATTTGCAACCCCTTAATTATCTCAATTTTCCTTTCAGATCTATTTAATTTGTTCCAAACATTGAATATTATCATCTTCAAAAGATAAATCATTCATTGAAAATAAATTTATTATATATTGAATCTGAACAATGTGGGTAATTTTTGAAGCCCGGAAGAGAGTAAGGTAGGGAAGGGGAGAAGGCCCACCTTCAAAAACTGTGGTTCCTACTCTTTAGCTAATATCTACAGAGGAAAAACCTTCAAATAAAAAATTTTCCTTTAGTAAGTGGTGTAATCAAAGAATCCAAATAAATAACTGTAATGCTATCAGTTATTGATACAGAGCGAAATTACGCAACATTTGTAAGCGGGCCTTAATTTCTACACAAGCATATAATAAGGCCCATAGGAAAAGTAGACCCTGAAAATCATCTCAATGAGGAATAATTAATTTATACCAAATTCTTCTACAAATTCTCTTCTTTTCATATTCTTGTAATGTATAAAAGCAACTCCATAAACTCCTTCATAGTATTTAAATACTATGAATCATTTAAATACTATGAAGGAGTTTATGGAGTTGCTTTTATACATTAGGGGAATAATTAAGTCAAATGAGTTAAATCAATTTTGCTTTGTAGGATTACAATCTGAAAAAATGTTTTTTGATAAGAAATAAGCTTGAAAATTGAAAAACATTGCCTAAAAGCTAAAAAAGATAGAAAAACAGAATCTTTATTTAACAATTTAAAAGAGCATATTTTTTTTAAATTTGTATCTTTCACAGAATGTAAATATGATTTACGGAAATCGATTTTTTAAACTCATATTAAGAAGCTTAAAAAAGAAGCTTTTCATTTTAAAAGTAAAATAAAAACGTTTAAAAGTAAACTAAAACATAAAATGAGTTGCAAAGAGGAAAAATGAATTTTTTGGCAATATAGTAAGTCAGATAAGTCAGTTTAGTAGCACTCGTAACAAAAGAAATCTTTCTTGTCTCGTTTAGTCAGTCCAACACATTGCTCATGTACTCATATCCAACACTTTTTTGCAAGCTCGCATGTTTGCCTGGTAATTTTCTCAGCAATCAGGACAGAATAACAACTTACTGTTGAGGTAGCTACGACATTAGACTTTGCGGGAACTCAGGGAACTTTGGAGGACGATGTTGACTGAGCAGCAGCAGTGGATGTTGGCGGTTGATCGTTTGTTGTGAATCCATCCTCCAACTGTTGTTTGTTTGTAGCATTTAATTTTGTATCCGGCTCCTCAGGGTCTTATCCCTACCAATGTAAACGTTGAACATCCCAATAATGCTCGTAGGATCAGAGCACTGAGCGGTCAAGGGTTGTGTTACTCGATAAACAAAAGAGATTGATCTGCTGTTTCTATAATCGAGATGAGGCTTTTCTCCAAACAAGATAAGCAAAGCTGAACCTGGAGGTTTAAAACTTCCGAAATGTTCAAACCACAGGAAGAAAACCTCACTTGTCATTGAACCTTTATGCGCCATCGTTGATCTTCTTGATCCTGGAGAAAGACCACGTCTCAAGGATTTCTTGTACCGTATTTTCTTTATTATCACGTGTCCATGGCGCTGACACATGTAACGGCTGTCGTGCATGTTCTCAGCTTGTTCTCAGCTTGTTCTTGGGAGACAAGATGGACACGTCTGGCTTCATTCACTGCGACAACGTTTTGTTGATGATGTAATGTAAGGCAACCCCTTTTACTTTGTTTTGAGGGCGTCCTTTTAAAACCAATTTCATCATGAACATTAAGAGAGTTCAGCTTCTGAGCTTGGAAGATTTCATTGACTGAGCCTTTCTTCTCGCAAGACGTGGATGTCAGTTTCAGATACAATGTGGTTTCATACAAGTTGGCCTATTTAACGAATCCTGCAGCTGCAACCAATAGTCGGAGAGACACCAAAAGTTCTACACATACTATTCAAAGGATGCGCTCAACGATTCTGCAAAACACAAATTAGATACAAAATCGTCCGCTACAGGGCGCTTTTACAGCTATATGAATGGAAAACGAAAACACAATGTTCAAAAAGACATTATTTCACACAAATAGTATCAGACGTTTGAACGAGTCATATGATAATTGCTCATTATGTTCCCCCTAACAAATGTGTCTCGTTTGCAGACGATGAACTCAACCGCTGACCGTATGTGATCACCCGTGATAGTTCGCACATGTAGCGTGATAATGTCTTTTAGTTCTACTACTAATGTTGTAATTCCTCCACGATACACCACATCCTTTAGATAGCCCCACAATCAAAACTTGCAAGGAGTTACCATCAGGAGAACGTGGTGGCCAGGCAGTAGAGAACATGCGACTAATTACTCGATCATTGGTAAAGGGGTTGATGCAATCTTCCGTTATGAGGAGGTGCACCATCTTGCATAAAAGAGGTTGAATCAAGACACTGTCTTTCCTGTAGTTGAGGTATCACAAAAATCTGGAGCATGTCACGATATCTAGTCGCAGTCACAGAACATGTCTGAGACCATTAGCAGTAATTTCTTCAAATAAATAAGGACTCAGGATAAAGTTGGATTTGAACCTACACCAGACTAAGCTTGGGCAAATGCAAACGCATCTCCTGAAAAAGTGGATTTTCCTTGGCCCACATACGGCAATCTGGGAGTTCACAGTGCCATTCAAATAAAAGTGTGCTTCGTCGCTCCATAGGATGTCCCATGGCCACGACATATCAATTTTCCATTCTTGCAAAGGTCTTTGAAAAAGTGAGTCGTTTCTTCTTGTCGCCAGGAAGCGGTTCGTCTCTGTGACTGATCTTGTATGGAAAAAAATGAATTACGTTTCTCAGGATGTTTCTAATTGTGCTCTAGGGTACATTTATTTGTCGTGATGCAGCTCGGGCACAACCTGAACCTGCAGCATTCTTCCACGACTGCTGAACGATTGATGGGTGGCAACGTCTTCAATCACGTGATCACCAATGTACTTTCGTCCTGTGCCACGTTGCACACTTAAAGATCCGGTTTCTTCAAATTTTTTCATCATTTTTTTCGCACCTTATGGTGACATAGGTCCACGGCGTATTTTTTTGGCCCGACAAAATTCACGAATCGCAGCTACAGCATTACCATGACTTTATTAAAACTTGATCATAACCACACGTTCTTGTAAAGTCATCGTCATCGCGGCTATTGCTAATAACACGTTCTCAGTTCACACCGATTATTTATAGCCCGATGTCGGCTGCATTACCGATGTCTATGCAAATCAGATTGTTTTTCTCTTTGCATAAAGATTAGCCCTATTTAATTGTGATGACATTTGGACCACTTTTACAAAAAAAAAACAACAAAAAAACAACGAAACGTTACAATTAAAACTATACACTGTTGTTATAGCATTGCATGTTTAATGTTTCTTCTACAATTACTGTCATCGTTGTAGCAAAAAGTGCCCTCTAGTGGTCGATTTTGTAACTTTTTTTTTTTGCAGAATCGTTGAGCGCATCCTTTGAATAGTATCTGTACAACTTTTGGTGTATCTCCGACTATTGATTGCAGCTGCAGGATTCTTTAAATAGGCCAACTTTAATTATAACTTGTATAAACGAAGCCATTCTCTGACAGGTAACTGTTCTTCTTTGTTAAAGGTGCCTTTGATATTCTGATATTGTGCTTTTTTCTGATATTGTGCAAACTTAAATACGTCCCAAGCATATTGACTGGGGTTAAATGACTTTTTAAACTCTAAAAGTCATCAACCAATCAGTAACGAGATTGGAAACTTTCAACTTTCATTTTTGTCTCAAGATTAAAATTGTCTTTCGACAACGGAATTTCCATTGGATATTAAATGACTTTTAACAAGCTGTCAATCTGTTCGAAACTAATTGTTTATTATATTGTAGCATCTATTATTATTTAGCCGCGCTGGTGTGGTCGAGCGGTCTCAGGTGTCGGTCTGTCGTGAGATCAATGTGCCAGCGCCCGGGTTCAAATCCCGGTAGCGAGCATGGATGTTTCAAAAATTTCCTTTCCTGTGTTGTAGCCTCTTCTTCACTTTCTCTTCGGTCTGACGTCATTCCTTAATGGCGTCCTGGGGAAGGCCACGGGAAACCACCCCAGTATCTTTCCCTTGTAATTCTAGGGAGTCTGCTAGGGGTTCGCCGTCTTGGGAACACTAGCGCTCCCTGGAGCACGGATGCTTCGGCAACGAAGCTCGCACTTCGGTGCGAACCGACCACACACATTATTATTTAAGCGGAAGCATCTCTACTATTTGTTTCAACTGCAAAGTTTCGAAAATCAATAAAGATCCCATAATCCTTTGGGAAAGAGATGAAGTTTCAACAAGAAATGAAAATCTCTTTAAAAAAATTGACATCTGCCCATTCTGACGCACAGAATTACTTCATTTCAGTAAAATTTTTGTTTATTTTTGAAAGATAATCTTCTGACTTCACTGTCAATGACCTTAGATCAGTGTTTCCCAACCTTTTTTGTGCTGTGCCCCACCTAAAGTATCTTAAGTATGCTATGCCCCACCATATTAGGTATAACTTTCACAACCAAAAAAAAAAAGACTTTTTACCTTTCACAACCAAAAAAAAAGACTTTTTAACTTTCACAACCAAAAAAAAAGACTTTTTAACTTTCACAACCAACAAAAAAGACTTTTTAACTTTCACAACCAAAAAACAAACAATTTTCCATTTTCCAATTGCCCCCCTGTGGGGCGTGCGCCCCACGTTGGGAAACAGGGCCTTAGATTATCAGTATTGAGAAAGAGCAAGTACTGGAGCTCATGCGTAAGGAATTAGGAGACAAGTGAAATGACATTCTGTATTAGTGAATTAAGTTTCGTTATTTTCTTAAACATTTTATGATGTTTGTTTTGTTGTGAGCATTTTGATATTTACACTAACATAAACAACATGTTCACTAAATAATTTTATGTAATAATTTAAAAAAAAAACATTCTAACAAGTTCTGTAAGTTCTTTATTTAGTTTTTCACTAATTTTAACATTTTTTTTTTCAGTAAATTTAATAATGTAATTTCCCGAGCTCCGAGAGTCAACCCAAGTAAGTTGTAACCATTTAATAAATAAGTGAATTTCAACAAAAGAAAGAGACTTAAGATACTAGTAAGAAGTGAACAATTTAATAGAACAGAACAAAGAACTGTAAGAAATTAAAAAGTGCTTATCTTACCCCAGAGTGTGGAGACACGAGGGGTAGGAGAAAAATTAGAACGCAAAAACAGAAGGTACTATTGGACTCGCCCGAATTAAAAAGGGAAGATCCTTTTCAAAAAGGAGGAGCTGTAGGAAGATCACCACTAGCCAAAAAATATAAAGAAGATTTAGAGACTAAAATAACAGAAACAGAAAAGCAAAATTTAGTTAGGGAAGACAAAATACAATCAATAATGAAAGAGATACTAACAAAAGTGAATGGAATTGAAAGGGATATAAAAAGTTTCAAAGAAGAAAATAAAATGTTCAAGACACAAATAGAGGAAATGATAAGGAAATTAGAAAGAAGTAAAGAAGAGAAATAGATAACAAAGAAAGAATTAAATGAAATAAAAATAAATCAAGAGAATCAAATCATGGAGCTGAAAGAGAAATTAAGAAAGCAAGAAGATAGAAATAGAAGAGGCAATTTCATATTGGAAGGGATGAAAGAAGAAGAAGGAGAAAATTGGAATAGAACAGAAGAAATGATAAAAGAGTTTAAAAGTAAGAAATTAAAGATAGACTTAAAAATTACTAGAGCTCACCGCATAGGCAAAAAAAACAAAGCATACAATAGAAGAATAGTGGTAAAATGTGAGTCAGAAAAACAAAAGAAAGAAATAAGAAAGACTTAAAAGGAACCGCATACAAGATTAAAGAAGACTTTTCAGAAGAAACAAGAGAAATAAGAAAAAAAGCTAAATGATATGGCATTTGAAGAAAGAAAGAAGGGAAATCTAGCAGTAGTGAAATATGATAATCTGATTATAAATGGAAAATACGTGAAAACAAAAGATAAGATAAATTGGTGTGAAAAATATAAGTTAAAACAGGAGAGAAAGAAAATTTCAAGATTTAGTGCAGGAGAAGATATAAATATGAAAAAAAATAATCAATATATAAAGGATCAAAAAAACTAAATGATGAAAAAGGGAAATATAATAAGCAAGGGATGACAGAAATGACATTTTCAGTTGAGGAGGAAAAAATGTTAAATACTGATCCAACTGAGATAAAGAAAAAGAACCAAAAGGAATTTGACAAAAAAGAGCAGAAATAGTAACAGTAAATAATCAAAAGAAAGAAAAGAAAAAAGAAGAAATAAGAAGTAAGAGAAAAAAAATAAAAACAATAGCATGTTAGAAATAATGGCATGGAATGTAAATGGGTTAAATTATAGAAAAAATATAGAAATTTGGGAAATTATAAAAGAATATGAAATTATTATTTTAATAGAAACTTGGTGTATTAACGATAAATTTGTGCACAAGTTAGATAAGAAAGATAGTTACAATTGGTATCATAAATTTGCTGTGAAACAAAAAAAAAAACGGCAGACCCATAGGCGATATTAGTATAGGGTGGAAAAAGAAAAAAGAAATAGAGGATATAAATTTTACCTGTATAGAGGATGGTATTATAATGAGTTTAAGATACAAAAAAGAAAAATATCAAATAGTGGCAATATATAATAAAAATATAGAAAGGCTACTAAATACAATAGGAAATAAAATTTTCCAATCACAAGCAAATAACGATAAGGTTATTTTAATCGGGGATTTTAATAGTAGAATAGGGGAACTAAATAGTGTATGTAATAATGATAATGAAACAGAAATGTATGAAAGAAACTCAAAAGATAAGATGGTGAAAAAATATGGAGAAATATTGATAAATTGGGCTAGAGAATATAATTTAGAAATTTTAAATGGAAATAAGGAAAATGATATAGAGGGAAATTGGACATTCATAGGAGGCCAAGGGTGCTCAGCAATAGATCTATTATTTGTCAATGAAAAAGTGTTAGAAAAATGTTTTATTTTTGAAATACTAGAAACAGAGCAATAAGAAATAAAAAATTACAAACTGAAAAAAAAAAGAAATTAATAAAATAAATAAAGTAGATGTAAATTTTAATAAAGAAAATGAGGAGTTATGCAAATCTGTAATAACGAATCATATGGAAAAGTTAGGGCCAAACGAAGATGTAAACGAGAAATATAAGGATTTTAAAGACACATTAGAAAAGGGAATAACTAAAATTAAAGAAAAGAAAAAGAAAACAAGAGAAAGAAATAGAAATATTAGTTGGTTTGACAACGAATGTAAAGAAGAAAAAAAAGAAAGTAAAAAGTAGTCTTAGGAACTTTAGAAAATATAATGAAGAGAGATTAAGATTAGAATATATAGAAGATAAAAGAATATATAGAAATATCTGCAAAGAAAAAAAATTAAGGTATAATGAAGAACTAACAAATAAATTTATTGGAATAAAAACAGGAAATGAATTTTGGGAGTTAATTAGAAAGTTCAGAAATAGGACATTATTTACAAATTATTCAGATTATATAGAAAAGGAGGATGTGGAAGAACATTTTCTTAAATTACTAGAGGGTTCCTGGACAAAGAAAAAAATTAAGTGGGTAGGAGAAGAGGAAGAAAGGTATGTAAAGGTAGAAATGGTTAACAGAGAAATAGAGAATAATCCCCTCGATGAGCAAATAGAAAAAAGGGAATTAAAATTAGTAGTGAAAAAATTAAAAAAAGATAAATCACCAGGACCAGATGGAATTAGAAATGAATGGATAATCAATGCACCTAATAAATTAATAGAATGGATATTAAATTGGTATAATGAGATTTGGAAAATAGAAAAAATCCCAGAGAACTGGAGAAATGGAAAAATAATACCTTTGTATAAAAAAGGAAGTAAAAGCGATCCAAAAAACTACATAGTCCAGTCAATGAATGATTCTAGAGCGCATGGAGGGGGGTAGAATTTTTGACTTCAGGGATGGGTTTGGGGTTCGTGGGAGGGAAACATCCCAAAAGTACCCGACCCCCAGATGTGAGCCGAAGGGGTGGGGGCGTCCGGAAGGCCGTAAATTTTGCGATTTTTTTGGTTTTTCCCTTAAAACTCGGAAACTAAAGTTTCTGGTGAAAAATGTATTCTGAGCTGTTTGAAAGCTGACAAAATTTCTGATATATTTTACTCCGATGAAAATTTTCTATCCTTAACCGTTTTTGAAATATCAGCTTCTGAAAATCACCTATTTTCGGAAAACGATGTTTCTGATCACATGGTTCGTCATAATCTGCTCTTTACCACCTCAAATCTGCTAACATGCTACAAACTACAACCAAATCAAATGAAGCGGATTAGAGTTGCTGCATAATTACACATTGTAGATGCACAGTAATAGCTGAAATTATGGATTTTAAGATCTTGTGTTGTAATGTGATTGGTGTAATGCTGGAAATCAATAATTTATTACCTTTTATTGCATCCATTTGGCATGTTTTATCTATTTATTGCTGTAAGTTGTTGCATTTGGTATAATAATTAGTAGCTACACTCCAAATAGTGGGAAAAGGTAGGTATTTCTATAATACAACATAACATATGGTTTGAACTACGTCTAATTACACAAAAAACAAACAGTATGTAAAAGGTACAACAAAACGAAAAACATCTGTGAAATAAAAACGACCATCAATGTTGGGAGGGGTTAGTTATCCATGGAGACTCACTCAAAATCATCAGAAGTGGAAAATGATTCCTGTAAGGTAATGCAACTGGATCGAATTCTTCCTCCTCCTCCTCCTCCTCGTTGATGGGGACCCCGTTATGGCAGTTTCCCTGGCAGTTGTGGCATGCTGCAGAACAATTCAACGATACCCTTCTACAGCTGCATCTTCCAGAGTCGCATTCCTTTTTACATACGACAAAATTTCGTCGGGTGCAGCATTTTTGTCGCAGAACCTAGGCACCAGCTCCCCATTTTTCTTCTCCCAGTCAGGTATTCCTTCACCCCACACATGTGGGGCCAGTACTGTTCCCATGCACTTTTGTAGGTGATAGTACAAAGAGTTGCAAAGAGTTGCGTAGGAAGGTCAAAGACTTAGCACTACGGAAAAGGAAAATAAACAGCCACAATTGCATTAGAGATCAGGGGGGAAGATACTATTAGAAGTCCCTGACATACAGGAGAGATGGAAGGAATATACACAAGACTTATTCAATGCAAGCCGAGAAGACAGATCCAATGCTGAAGACGATAATGGAGAACCTATCACTATGGAAGAAATTACACATGCAATCAGAATGATGAAAAATGGAAAATCACAAGGTCCAGACCACATACAGACAGAACTTTTGAGAGATCTGAGTGAAGATACAATGAAATATATCAAAACACTCATTAACAACATATATGATACAGGATATCTCCCAAATGATTGAAGAACATCAATTTTCATACCTTTACCAAAAAAACCCAAAACCGAAGAGTGCTCGGAATATAGGTTGATCAGCTTAATGAGTCACCTAACAAAAATACAAATGAGAATAATACAAGAAAGAATAAGGGGAAAATTAACAGCTGAAATAGAGGATACTCAATCAGGATTTCAGAAAGATAAGGGCACACGAGAAAGTATCTTCAACCTAAGGATGGTTTGTGAGAGAAACAGATTTGGGAAAGAAGATCTACTTGTGCTTTGTTGATTATGCCAAAGCATTTGACTCAATTGACCATAACCGTTTAATTCAATGCCTACAGGGTATAGGAATTGATGGAAAGGACTTAAGAATCATTATAAACTCATACGGAACCTATTAGCAGCAGTGAGAATCGCTAGAGAAGAAATAGATCCCTTTGAAATTAAAAAGGGAGTAAGACAAGGTTGCGTTCTCTCCCCACTTCTGTATAATATATATAGTGAACAGATTTTTAGAGACCTAAATCAATTTGGAGGAATCAAAATGGGAGGAAGGAACCTCAACAACTTGAGATACGCAGACGATACTGTACTTCTGGCAGATTCTGAGGAAAATTTACAGCTGTTGGTGAACGAGGTAGAAAGAAGAAGTGCAGAACTTGGTCTACAGATTAATTATAAGAAGACAAAATGTATGGTAATTAAAAGAGGAAATGATATGACAATGGATAGACATACGGATAAACAATAAAAGACTAGAACAGGTTGACTCCTTCATTTACTTAGGACAGCTTTTCACAGAGGATGGGACCAGCACTAGAGAAATTAAAAGCAGAATTGAAAAAGCTAGAAAGACTTTTATGGATATGAGAGCTACTCTGACATCAAGAGATATCTCCATTAATTTAAGGAAAAAAGTGATGAAATGTTATATATGGACAACACTCCTTTATGGATCTGAGACCTGGACCCTCATTAGAGAGACAGAAAGAAAATTGGAGAGTTTTGAGATGTGAATTTTGAGAAGAATGTTTAAAATTCCTTGGATAAGAAGAATGAGTAATGAGGAGGTATTGAGATTGGCTGAATACGAGAGATCCTTCATTAAGACCATAAGGGAAAGAAAAATGAAATACTTCGGTCACCTGATGAGACAAGATGATCTACAGAGGTTGATGCTGGAGGGAAAGTTGGATGGGAGAAGACCCTGAGGAAGACCGAGAAAGAATTGGTTTGACAACATCAGAGAATGGACTGGCAGGAATTACCAAGAATGCTTCAGAATAGCAAGAGATAGACAATTTTAGAGCCATGGTCGCCGACCTCCTGGATGGAGATGGTACGTGAAGAAGAAGAAGTACACTCTATAGGAGTGGTACTTCATGGCCCCTTCAGTTGGTGGGAACGTAGAAATGTCCAGATTGATCGAAGAAGCTGATTTTATAAATGCTCGGTACCTATACGCATCTAAGGACACTCCTAAGATAGGCACCATACCATCTAAGATGCAATTATTTCCAGCTCTTTCGATCTCGGATGGTGTCGACAAAGGGCTGGGAAACACCTCAGCTGCTTCCTTTATTAATTTGTCCTTCTGGTATAATTTAACAAACCTGATTTTGTTCTTTCTGAAGACTGCGGAGGTGGTATCACAGCATGTGAAACTATGCAGAAAGAGTATGTTGCTGTGCGTACCTTTCCTCTTCCAGGTTTCACCAGAATTACGTCACGATCGGGAGAGGTTTTCGCCAGCGATAGGACTGCCAAGTCCACATCTTCGCCTATCAAAGCCACTGAAGAGTTTCTGATTTTTCAATGGCTGCAGATATAATGCTCACTTCTTCGTCATCCTCTGCTTGAAGGGTGTTAATGTCATTTTCCTCCAGTTTTTTCATCAGTAGCTTGATAAGAAGGAAGTTCTTGTTGTTGGCGTTCGAAAGGAAGATTTCTTGCTTCACTCTGATTTCAGTTTCCATTGTAAACTGAATATCCACGCACCGTTTGAGTCGATACGTATGATTGTGTTCCGACACTTTAGTACTTGTTGATATGTTGGTGCAGCTATCAAAAACTACAGTACAACTTCTTCTAGGATAGTACAGTGCAACTTCTTTACAAATCGTACGTATTCATCACAAATAGATGATATTGTGTTACTATCGTGTTGCCAAACGATCTTGTGGATAAGGAATCCTCATCAACAACTACCGCATGGTTTCTGAATTGAACATCCCTTTCTGGTTGTTGTATAGAGACTGTACAAGTTCGCCTTATTACTTTTTCTCATTTCACCGTCTTTGAAGAAAGCCATAGGGTACGGGGCCAACTCATACCCCGTATAATTCTTCAGATCATCGTCTGATTTCTTGCTTATGCAAATGCGTTGAAACAGTAGGTAGAGATTGACTGCAATTTTGTTATTGTTTATTGTGATTGATGAACTCATAGAAGAAAGAGGAAGTGCTTGATTTTTTTGCGATAATTTTATGTGTGAAAATGGCACATTTTCCATTTTAGACATTGCATTCTTCCCAAC
This sequence comes from Thereuonema tuberculata, assembly GCA_023159025.1. Classification (NCBI taxonomy): domain Eukaryota; kingdom Metazoa; phylum Arthropoda; class Chilopoda; order Scutigeromorpha; family Scutigeridae; genus Thereuonema; species Thereuonema tuberculata. Next base: position 1,589,584 of record JAFIDM010002131.1, read on the forward strand.
TGTAAGAGCATCATAACAGGAGATTATAGCATCTTCTATAATCCCTGTTGCAATTGCCAAATGGATGCAATAAAAAGTAATTACTGATTTTCAGCATTAAAACCTATCACATTACAACACAACATCTTGAAATCCATAATTTCAGCTATTACTGTGCATCTTAGTTAAAGTTAAAGTATCCTACTATAAGCCTACACAGGCTTTTGGGGTCACGGGAGATCAGGCTCCCAGCGTTCCAAGACTAACGGGACGAAGTTGAGGTCGCGTGGTCAGCCCGACGCCCGCCCATTGTGCATCTAGAATGTATAATTATGCAGCAAATGTAATCCTCTTAACTTGATTTGGTTGTAGTTTGTAGCGTGTTAGCAGATTTGAGCTGTTAAAGAGCAGATTATGACGAACCATGTGATCAGAAACATCGTTTTCCGGAAATAGGTGATTTTCAGAAGCTGATATTTCGAGAACGGTTGAAGATGGAAAATTTTTGTCGGAGTAAAAAATGTCAGAAATTTTATCAGCTTTCAAACAGCTCATTTTTCACCAGAAACTTTAGTTTCCGAGTTTTAAGGGAAAACCCAAAAAAATCGCAAAATTTACGGCCTTCCGGACGCCCCCACCCCTTCGGCTCATCTCTGAGGGTCGGGTACTTTTGGGATTTTTACCTTCCACGAACCCCAAACCCATCCCTGAAGTCAAAAATTCTGCCCCCCTCCATGCGCTCTACACCCCTTTTTGAGTATTCATTGACTGGACTAATAGAGGCATAACGCTTCTAAATACATCCTTTAAAATCTTTACAGAAATTTTAAAAAATAGATTGGAGAAATGGCTGGAATATAATAACATAATAGTAAAAAATCAGGCAGGTTTTAGAAAAAATTATTCAACTCAGGATAACATATTTATTTTAAAGGCACTTATAGACTTAAAATTAATGGTTAAAAGGAAAAAACTTTATGCAATGTTTATTGACTTTAAAACCGCATTTGACAGCGTCGATAGAAATATATTAATGAAAGTATTAATTAAAATAGGGATAAAAGGAAAAATGTTAAGTATGATAAAAAATATTTATGAAGAGACTAGAATAAATGTGGGAAATAACATAGGAGGGAGGGAAATATTCATCACAAAAGGAGTTAGACAAGGATGTAGCATGAGTCCCATTCTATTTTCAGTACTAATAAATAATTTAGAATTTAAGTTAAGAGAGGAAGGATGGGGAGGCATCAAGTTAAAAAAGGAAAGAGTATTTAGTCTAATGTATGCAGATGATTTGGTTATATTAGCGGAAACACAAGCAGAACTTAGTCGAATGATAAAAGTTTTACAAGAATTTGTAAACGAATACTGTCTAAACATTAATCTGGAGAAAACGAAAATTATTATTTTCAGAAATGGTGGAAAGAAAGCTAATTAGAAAAATGGGGATGGAATAATGAAGAGATTGAAGCAACAAATAAATATCAATATTTAGGAAAATGGTTCACATCACAAAATAGCAATAATGTAAATATAAAACATAGAAAAGAAAAGGGAATAGCAGCAACAAGGGAATTAATAAAATTAATTAAAAGAGCGAAAATAAATGATTGGAAAAAAATAAAATACATGTTTAACAGTATGGTTAAAAGTGTTATTTGCTATGGTATGGAAATAGAAGGATGGAAAATTAAAAAGGAATTAGAAAATATACAATATTTATTTATTAAGTTATATTTTAACATGGAAAAAGCTACTCCAAATTATATTATGGAAAATGAATTAGGATTGTATCCAATAAGAATTGATTGTATTAAAAGGAGTATAGACTATGTAATCAAAATTGTAGAATTAAATGAAGATCGATTACCAAAGTTAATATTAAAGAACATGATGGAAAATGCAAAGAATGGGAATAAATGTAAATAAAAGAGATTGAAAAAACATTTAATGAAATAGGATTGGGGATAGAGTGGGAAAAGATAATGGACTGTAATTATTGGATGGAATGTAAATCAATAATTATTAAAAAATTGATAGAAATAAATATGCAATATAATTATAACAAAATACAGAACTCGAAATTTAATAATTACTATGGTAAATTAGATGTTCAAATAGAAGGGGCCAGCTATTTATGTAAAAACATGATCCACCTCTACTGGAGAGAAATATATATTAAAATTAGATGTGGTAGTATTTGGAAGGCAAGTAAATATTGGTTAACTAAAGAAGAAAGGAATTGTAGATTAGGATGCAATAACTTAAAGGATTGGAACCATATAATTTTTGAATGTGAAAATATGAAAGAAGAAAGAAAGATGTTAAATACAGAAAAGATTACCAATAGGGTGGATGGTAGATTTCACAGTTAAATCAAAACAGAATTAATAATGAAATACAGTAAAACCCCGTTATTACGCTCGTCAAGGGACCGTGACCTACAAGCGTAATAAGCGGGATAGCGCTATAAACGGGGAATGATTTATATGATGGGGAAACATTTAGACACTATTTTACAGGAAAGATACTTGATTCTGAAATAGATATAGTGCAAATGTGAGCTTATTTCCTATTAAAAAAATCTTTGATTGTGGTTTGCCGTGTGTGTATGCTACTGTTATAAATTACGACATTTTCAATGCGGTTCAAGAAACTATTAACATCAATTGATACTCCACTAGGAGCAATACAAATATATTTTCGGAGCAGTTTTAGTGCACTGCCCGCTATTTCACGCGCCTTTTCTTGAATGATTGGGTCATTTAATGGCACTGATGCATCACGGGACTGATGAATCCATTCAATTAGAATTTCCTCGGCATCTTCACATTTTCCACACTACTTTTTTACGTTTGCAACCATCCTTCGCTGAATTGATAATTCCATTCTTATTTTTTATTATTGTTCTCAGACTGGATCAGGGAATTCTTAGATTCTGCGAAAACCTTCTGATTTAGTGTAGAATTCTCGTCGTACTTACGAAGAATTTGCAATTTTTCACTTATAGAAAGGGATTTCCGCTTCAAAGAGTTCGAAGATTCCCTCCTACCAGGGAAAGAAAAGAATCGTTACAGTGTTACATTTCTTTTCGATACAAAATTTCCGATATAAAAAAGCGCTACAAGCGGGATTTGAAGCGTTATAAGAGGGTAAAAGTATACAGAGTTATATAGAAAATTCCAGGGACCGCA
>JAFIDM010002131.1:1600305-1632174 GCA_023159025.1 Thereuonema tuberculata
AAAATTCAGTTTTATTAAAATGTAAGTCTATTTTTTTCTTTTGCTGAGTGATTTGCACGTTGATGTTTTTGCTATTTTTTGTTTTAAATCCGATTTTTGGTTCAACTACAGATTGTGAATGGCTTTACTTATTGACTTGAGTAAAGAACTAAAGATTAGTTTCTTGGTCAACTCTTAAATCTAATTCCAGACTGAAGGGTGAAAAATGTATTTAAAGAAATCTATAAAATTGTAGATTACTCTGCAAAAGTAAGGTTAAATAAAATTTATCGTTTTTTGTTTTCTATTTTGTATTTATAAATGGAGGGAACATCTTTTTTTGAGATAGAATTTAAGTCCACTTTTTTTTTCTTTGTTTGGTTGATTGTTGTTCACTTGAGAAAACCATCATCTCACTTTGATGATATAGTTCTTTTTTTTTCAAAAAGAAAAAGTTTTCCAATACTTGTTATACAGGGTGTATCCGTTGGATCAGGTAGCAACCATCCAATGGCTATGGTCAATGGGAAACAATTACCCTATGCAGACAAAATTATTTCCTGAGAAAAATTAACATAATAAAATTTTAATCACATCAAATTTATGTTAATTTCGAAAAAGAGGAAATTTGCGCTGAAACTTTCGGTTTTAGCCACGTCTCCAAAAAGCTTAGTCACGTCAGAGTTCATCAGATTTCAGTGTCGAAGAAAGAAGAAAGACATCAAAAAATCTAGTTGTTTTTGTCTGATCACTTTATGATCACTTTATTATCCAACAAAATAACTTCGATTTGTTTGAAATGTTCTTGATGTTAAACAATACTAAAATAATTATTTCTTACTACGGAAAGAAGTACTACGGAATCATTTTGGTGACTGCCAATGCATTACACGAATTATTTAAATCGTTCGATGATGTGGCTGAAATTATATTTAATATCATTTATGAGTATTTTTTTGATCATTGCTATAAAATATGTTAAAAAAAGCTTAAAAATACTTGGTGATAAGAGTAAAGCAAAAAATTACATTGAAAATTGGTGTTGCGGAGTGTCCACCATTTACAGTCCAGCCAATTACAGAATTGTTTTATATTAAAAAAATGTAAAATTAAATTTGTTTATTTCAAAAATAAGTTCTAAATTCTTTTTGCCGTCTTTTGTAAATACTGAAATAAAATTTTTCTTTTAATTTTAACTTGAGCATAGTGATGCATTTAGTTTCTTTCATCTTTTTGTTTTTTTCTTTTACTTGCTCAACTGATAAAATTAAGTAACTTTTGCCACATTTAAGAAATTCAAAATAAGCTTTTATATTTCTCTGATTCTGTTATTCGCTTTTGAAGTATGAAAATGTACATTACATAATATATTTTTCCTCTAATATGACAGCTAGAAGACGATATTGAAAACTTTAGGAGGCATAGTTTAGGATTTGATACTCAGGAGTCACGTGAGCTTTAATCAAGCAATCAGCGGGGCGGATTAAGAGCGTTTCTGGGAACCCAGCCCCTCTCGTTAAAAGGCCCCACGATACACGAAATCGGTCAGTTTTGATGACGTAATTAAAGATTTTGCAGAAAAAGATCAATCAGATCCATCGCAGAGCGTTTTCATTTTGATGGGTCAGGGCATCTTTTCGAGTTTTTCGATTTCTTGAAAATTTCTTAAAAGCGCATCTTGATTTTTAGTATTTATCGTAGATTAATGGAAATATAAGGTCAAATATTATTTTATTTAAGAGGATTGTTTCCTATTTTGCAAACAAACGTTTTCGAACTTTTTATCAGTTTTCGGCGATGATGTGTTGCTTCTCTTTGGTAGTGATTGTGTTGTGTGACCCTTGCGCAGCAAGTTTTCTTCAAATTTCTCTTTGATGGCCGTTGTTTCGAAGAAAAACCATATTCCTCATCAAATAAACGTCTTGCTGCAGAGATTTTGTCCTTCTACTCATAAAAAAACTCAATAACAGACACGGTTGCTTTAACATCGACCGCTACGCACCACTTTTCCTGCCTGCCATTGTGAATAATCGGACGGACACTAGTGTGAGGTCAATGTCACGAAGTGCTCTTACTGACGTCAGGTGCAGGCCCACTATTGTACATAGACAACAATATAAATGATTAAAATTCTATCACAGATGAGGCATTCCGGTGCCGGCCTTGTGTTACGATATTGTTATTCTTGTGAAAACTAAAAACTTCTCTCGAAAATGACTCCCAGGAAGAAGTTACAGACACACCCTAAATCTATTGAATTCTTATACAGTTCTAATCTTATCCATTTATAAATCACTTAATGATGAAAACCTTTTTATATCTACTCAATAAAACTGAAATAGCAGAAAATTTCTTCTTCATTCTTAAAAAAAAGTTAATCAATTTAAAGTAACAGTTTTAAATACCTGTAAATATCAAATTCCAAGTTGTGTTTTTCTTCTACTAATTTTACGAACAGTTTTGCACATCCATTCATCAGATAACTCATCTGTTAAGAAAATAAAAGGTTACAACTTTATACAATAACTGATTTATTTTTTATAATCTTTACGAAACAATATTTAAAAAAAGAAAAAAATCTGAATCCATTTCGATCTCTTCGAGATTTTATAAATTCGAACCTGCATTAAATACCTGAAAGTTTTTGTTAACTAACTCCTAGAAATAAGCAAATTATATGAAATCTTTATTAAGAGCATCTACTATAGCGGTTCCCAAACTATGCGAACTCACATCGAACACAGCAGGATTTTTTTTTTTCAAATTTTCGAGAATGAAATAAAAATAATTTTTTGTTTCTTTCAATTTACGTGTTTCAAATGACTAAATTGTTAGAACATAAATACTTCTTAAATTATCTAATAAGCTTATTAAATGCAACTATTTGCACTCTTACGGCTGCTTTACACGCATCTGAAAACTTGTCTCAAACGCGCCCAAAAACTTGCCAATTGCCAGTTGCCGCTGGCCGCTTTTCGTATCGCTTTACACGAGAACACAACTTCAAGTCTCGTTTGTTCCTGTTTTAGATAGCGATAACAATTGCCTTCGCCGAAGCGACAAACAAGATAATGTTGCAGCTTTGATTTGTTATAATTCTCAACTCATTTCACAGCAGAGATAAAGAAGAAGGAAAAAAGATATCAGAGGAAGAGAATGTGGTGAATAAAGCCATGGATTGAAACCACGAGCAAAGAATATCCAGATTCTTTGCGTGATGTTAACACTGTCATAGTTTTGGAATACATTTTCTCACCGCCATGAGCGCTGGCTCGACTTGCTTCTAATTATTTGCTTGAATTTGCCTATTTAGAGCAAGTGGGAGTTTTTCGAGCCCTTGCCGGTTTGAGGCAAGTTTTCGGGAGCGTGTAAAGCAAACATTAGGGTATTTGTCTACGATGCAAACAAATTTCACTGATGCCTCCGCTCTTCCCCTTTGGAAGTGGAATGATCGGTTTTGTTACCTTTTTTTACTTGTAATAAATGAGATATCGATTTGTCTTAAAAAAGTAAAAGTGTATCAGTTCCCATCTTTCTTAATTTTTCCTTTTGAAATGTAGTGAAAACATAGATGCTAATCTTCTTTTCTGCTCTGTTTTACTTATATTCATATCAAATACGATCCCCTAAGGAGAATCAACATTTACAGTATTTCAATTCGGATGAAGTTTATAAAAATAAATAAAATTCAATTAAAAAAAAAATACTCTTCAAATTAATTAAGCGACAAAGATAGTTTCAAGTAATATTGTGATACAGTCGAAAGTAGATTAGTCCAATCAATTACAATAATTATTCTCAGTAATTTAGAAGCATCTAGATCATGGGTGACCAAACAGGCGTCTCTTGACTGAACTCCTTTTTATATCACAATTAAAAAAAGAAGAAAACGCTCGATCATTGTTTACCGGATATAAACTTAAAAGAGGATTAAGTGGAATGTCTCATTCCTTGTTAAGGAAACAGAACTTTGTCTTTTTTTCTCAGTTGTTTTCTTGCATTTGCTGAATGTAGTTAAAACAATAATCAGTCAAGAAAACATCTAGTATATAAATTGTGATTTTTAAACTAATATAAATGAGTAGTTTAAGAATTACATAAAAGAATAAATTCAAATATATTTATTATATATTATTCTATTATGGACATACAGAAGGTTGATTCAGATAAGAATTCAACAATTGAATTGGTTCGTGCGCAGGTGCTTCCGCCATGCATTCTATTCGAAGCTACCAACATTCCAAATTTTGTATAAAAACTTATTTTTTTCTAAAAATGGGAATGTTTTGTGCATAACTTGATATAGAAGCAACGAATTCCTTTTAATGCCGACTCTAAAAATAGAATCAAGGACGACTTCTACTCGAACTCAGAAGAAGCCAAAAGTCATTTCTGGCTTCCTGTGTTCGACTCCAACATCACCGTGGGAAAAGGTTTTCCACTCCGACTTCACTAATTTACATCAACCACGACTCCTACCTACAATTAGGAGACCTAATAATTATTTTTTAAAAAATTTTTCGTATATATAATACAATTCCATCTGAGGAGGAAAAAGAGCGAAAAATGAAAAGTGGCACTGGGATAATAAAGAAATTTTAATTACAAATAGTTATCAATACTTAGGAAGGTTTTTTATAACACAAAACAGTATAAATGAAAACGTGAAATATAGAAAAGAGAAAGGTGTTGCAGCGGCTTGGGAAGCAATTAAATTAATAAAAAGATCAAAATTAGAGGATTGGAGTAAAATTAGATTTTTATTTAAAACAATGATAAAAAGTATAGTAAGTTAAGGAATGGAAATTGACGGATGGTTAATTAGAGAAGAATTTGAATCTGTACAAAATTTGTTTATGAAAGTTGTTTGGACGATGAATAGAGATATCCCAGGATATTTTATTAATGCGGAATTAGGTCTGTTTTCTCTTCGTCTAGATTTGTTAAAAAGGGCCTTTATATATTTGGAAATAATAATAAATTTAAATATAACAAGACTTCCGAGAATATGTTTGGAAGATACGGTTGAGAAAGCAAAAATTGGAAAATTAAATAATTGGACTCAAAAGATTAATGAAATATTTATTGAAGCTGGACGGGTAGTAGAATGGGATAGAGCTTTAGAGGCCGATTACTGGGCATCCTATAAAGAAAAAGGTATAAAGAGAATTGGGGAAATAAGTTTGCAAAAAATGTATAATAAAATACAAAATTCGGCATATAATGAATATTATAAATTTTTAAATTGGCAAATAAATGGTTCTTACTACATTTGTACAAAAGTTAAAAATAAGTATATAAAAGAAGTATTTATTAAATTAAGAATGGGATGCTTATGGAAGAAAAGTAAATATTGGAAAAAAACAGAAGATAAATTTTGTAGGTTGGGTTGCAAAGTAATAGAGGGATGGGAAATTGACTGAAGAAAGAGAAATATTGGAAATCAAGAATGTTAAGGATAGAAGAGGTTGGTGGTATAAAATATTGTCCTCTCAGTACGTAAATATAAAACTATGTAAATTCATGATAACATTTATTGAGAAAGGAAAAAAAATGGAATTAGTATAGAACTGGTTGCAATTGAATTGATTGAAAGTGTATGTTTTTTGTTTTTTTTTAACTTAGTTTAATTCGCAATTTAGGAATTATATATTTGTAAAATAGTTATAATTTTGTTTATTTCTGGTGCTGCTTTGTTTGATTAATGAAATTGTGTATGTGTGTGATTTGTATACAGATATGTTTTGTGTTTTCTCCTCCCTTAAGATTTATATTATTTATATGGATATATTTACAATTTCTACACAATCTAGTGTAGAAATTCAGCGTTGAGAATTTCTAAGTTAAAAGAAAAATTTCGATAACTCTAAATTTATTCGTGTGGCAAATTTAATTTGCTCTTGAAGGGTATAATTAAATTAGCGTGGAAGGCTGTCTTTTTTACATGTTTCGAGAGCGATTCAAAGTAATTGTTGAGGCTCGTAGGAATGGATCATTCACGAGCGAAGTTCTATTGTTTCTCGTGACACATGCAATTATCCTAATAAGAGACGATATTGTTAGGAAGCGAGAACGGCAGTTCATCTCGATCCTGCAACCAGATATTACGGGCAGCAAAATAGCTGCCGAACTCAACAGCGGGTTCTTTGCTTCGTTCCCTGCACCAAATAAGCAGTGGAAATTATGACTGCAAATGTTTTCCAGTAAGCGGATTTGGTTTCCTCGACCAAAGTAGATGAAGGCAAGAATTCCTGACCAGCAAAGTTTCTCATCAAAGAAGCAAGCGTGAGAAAGTCTCAATATTCTCGATATAGAAGAGAATGCCCGGAGGAGGATAAATGATCCGATAGTTCGCTAAGACGAAAGCGAGACAGTTGTGATGTTTCTTCAATCGACGGGAAATTTTTGGAAGGTATCAGAAATAGCGCGCCCGAGAAATAAAGACGGTAATCAAAGTTAGGAACGGCTGAAGACGATTCCAGTTGCTGCATAGATGAAAGGCGAATAGACGATCCCTTCCGAAGCAGATGCGAGAACCGTAGACGATTGATTGATCCGAGGACGGAAGACTCGTTCGACCGTGAGACACAACTAGGCCCGGGAACTCCTGAAAGAATACAACGCTTAGATTCCATACGGATGAAGAATCCAAGTAAATGAATGGAAAGCGAAAAGTGATCAACTACTGCTGATTTGAAAGAAGAAGATCCAGGTGAAATTTATCTAACGGCGTGAGAGACTAGGAGATCGGAAAAATAACCCTAACCAGAACACCGATCTTCGTAGTGACGGATTCAGAAAGATTTCTAGAGCTTACAGTTGACCAGCAATGGATATTCCGGCCAAGATAAAAGGAATAGGATTATTCGAATGTGTTCAACTGGTATTTTCGACTATTTTATTGTAAGTCAATGGAAAAATTTTTTCTCTCAGCTGATAGGATTTCTTATTCTAGATAGGGTTAGGTAAATCAGATTAGATAAATATAGGATCTTGAGAATTTTATAGAAGTTTGTTTTGAATTCAAATTAGCGACGAAAAGTTACGGAAGAAATCACTTGTATTCTTAGAGTAGAAGAGATAGATATTCTATTTATCTAACTTAGGTTTATTCAGGAGAAGAGACAGATAGTTTTAGCTAATGGTGTCAGGAATAATAGTTGAATTGAAAGACCTTCTATAGTTAGAGATAAAAGCAGTCATAGCCGGATAAAATAATTGTAGTGGCCGGAACAATTATTAGAGAATTTAGAATAGGGGAATCTTTAGATAAGTGGTACAGCAATAAGCAGTTTGATATTTGAGGCCCAGAGAAAGCTGAGAATTAAGAAGTTTAAAGATATAAAACTCCCCCAAGTCGGAACCCGAGAGAAGCAAGAGAGTCTTATAAGAAGACCGTGAAGCTTTAGATTTATTAAGGACTTTGAAATACAAAGCAAAATCCGAAGACCGGATTGATGTAAAGCTTAAAAAGCTGATTGTAAAATATATTTACTGAATTATTAAATTGTGTTTCCGATTTCACGTTTTTTTAGTATCTTTGAGTAAAGTAATTTTAGAGCACTAAAAGAATTTAACTCTGCTAGCTGAGACTTCATTAAAATATAATCATAATTTTATTTACAGATTGTTAATTTACTTATTTAGATTGGGAGCACAAATGTAAAATCAAATTTAATTTAAGGTTAACTTGTATTGTTGTAATTAATTACTAAAAATTTTATAATGTAAAATAATAGTCAAACAGCTTTGGAATCAAGTCTATAACTTGTAAAGAGTATAACCCCGATTGAAGTTAAATAAACTTATCTATCTATCTACAATTTCATCTTTTTGAATTTAGTCCAAATTTGTTTTCCTTTTCTTCAAACGGAATTGATAAAAATTAAAATTTTATATCAGATTAAATGAAAGAGAAATTTCTTAGCATTCTGTCAAACCATTGTCAAATCGTTCAATGCAGATCAAATTTAGTTTGAAATATTGCAGAACAATTTTGCTCCCAATTACCAAGGAACAGATGAATTTATACGATTTTATTTTTGCTTGTAATATTATATCTAATGTTTACTATCGCTAGTTAAACCATTGTTTAATGCTATTCCTTTTCTAAATTTCAAATGTTTCCTTAATATTAAAAAGAGTGTCTCTCTGGGACTAACATGTTAAGTTTGAATTAGAAAATACATACCTGAATTGTTTCTAGACTGATTTCAAACGAAAAGCAATTCTAAGCCTAGTCAATCAAATCCTGTGTCAATCAAATCAAAGGGAAATAAATGAACATAGCAATAATCATCGTGAAACGGAAAACTTGATGTGACTTACGTTAGGCAGTGATGATTGTTCAACAATGAACTCATGATGCATTGAGGGGAACAATGAGTTGTAATGCAAGGAAGAAAGAATGGAAACTCAATGAGTGATGATGTGCTCAGATGTTTTCCGTTGGAAGATATTAGGAATTATGTTAAGTTGAAATTCCTAATTCCAATCATAAGATACGTATGATCGTTCCTGTGATGTATTGAAGTGGAGATCAGAAGTTTGATTTGACGAAGACGATTTAAGACGTAATATGAGTCATAAACTAATCTCCCGGAGCATTCGAAGGTAGAAGAATTCGAAGTTCATCAATTCGACCTTATTCAACTGTTCCGATAAGTGACTGGACATTGAAAGGATAGGCCGGTGATAACCCAACATCAGGAACTGTAAGTAAATGTTTAATTATCCTAACACGGACGGGTAAAAAGACAAGATTACATTTACTATCGTGGATTCTCCCAAGAACATAAGATTAGATAATACAAGTTACAAGTATAAGTTTAAAGGTTCAAGACTTTTAATTGACAGTAGTTAAAGATTAACTATTATTATCTGTTCAGCGAAAAGGTTACCTATGTTAATAAGAAGATACTTCGAAAGGTTTAACTTTTACAAGTAGTTGATCATACAAGTGAATTAGATACAAGTGATAATTGTATATGAACGTTGATTAAGAATATATATGCATTTGTTTTAAACTTTTGTCTTAGTTCGTTTTTTTGGGTATACTCTAGTTTCACATGAAAGTTTTATAGCAGCTTGTGACAAATAATATCTTTGGGAGTCAGGGTTAATTATACAACACCTCCTTAATCATTTACATAACAGCCATTGCGTTATATTCTTTAACATTATTTTTGTAGAACCTTGGAATGGATTTCAATGGATTTCAACGATTTTCTTCCAAAATATTTCCTCTTCTCGCGCTAATTTCTCAACGGATCCATTTGGAAGATTTCAACAAAACAAGTTAAAATAAAAAAACTCTATGGTCTCTTAAATATGCATACTAATTTCCAAGAAGATCTATCGAGCGATTCAAATGTTTTAGGCATGTGAGACACATCGATTGATTCTCACTTTCTTAGCGTAATAGTTAAACTTACTAGATTAAAATGCGTAAAACTTGAAAACAAACAATGTTTTGTTTTTGTTAAAGCTTTTCCTTAACATCATGAAAATAACAAAAACCACGTTTATTTTTAAATTATATCTCTTGAATAGAAACAGTAGAATTTTCCATTTTTTTTTCCAAAGAAATAACTCAATCTGCATAACCAACATAATTTGTTTAAGATCCGATTAATTTTAATTATCTTAAAGCTCGCGCAGATATTAATAGGATTAATATCCATTTACTTTAGACTTGCAGGAAATTTTGATATATTTTTACTCTAATGCTTTTCTTTGAGAACGTTTGTGAAGAAGGTTGTTTCTCGACAGACAAAAATCCACAGACACACGTTTCTTGCTTTTAAATAAAGTTCCTAAAGAGGGCTGAGGAAGAAAATAGATTTGAGCAAATCTCCGCAGGTGAATGGGATCTAAAGGAATGGGATAAGGTTTGTTGATTGAATCCGGAGGCGTCTGTATTTTCTGTCCATAGAAAACTTCGTGAAAAACAGTAACTTCTCACTCCATTTTAACCTCTACTTTTCTTTATTATCAATAGATAAATTATCTACTTTTTTCTGTAGATCCGCTATTCGTGACTTTTTATTCGCTTCCAGTTTTTAATTAGTATTATAGATGAAGGCTCCTCTATTATCAAAGATAATTTCCTTTTCTTATTAAACTTCTTACTGAAAGTAGGTAGGATCTGAGTTCTGAAAAATACAGTTCTTAAAATCACCTTTCATAATTTGTTTTCTTTTGGCTTCTGAGAAAGTTGATCTTTCATTTTCTGCAACATTCACTCCATTGTAGACTATTCAGTCTTTCTTCGAGATAAGCTAGAGTTCAGTTGATTCTTGTATAGTGAATGTCTTTTTTTTTATTTTCTCTTTGTTTTCCTTTCACTTGCTTGTTACTTCTTATTCTCTTTCTTCTATGCACTTTTCTTCAAATTTCTATTTTTATTATCATTTGAATTGTTCCATTTTTTTTTTCGTTAAGTGTCATATGGATACCAGCTTATACTTGCTAACTGGTTTGTGTTTTCCATTTCTGTTTTGGCTTTGAACTTGTTTTCTTTTGTATTTCCAGTTTTGAGGACTAACTGTTTTATGCCAAACATTTTTTTTCTTCTCGAAGATCTTCAAAATGTTGCCGATCTCTGAGACCGTAACACTGCAGCTACCTGTTCCATCTATGGATGTCATCCACACACCAAATTGTTCACTGTTGATTTGACTAATAACAGCGACGCAATGTTTCTGTCTCTAGTTATGCAGTGTCAACGATTTCACTACTTCTTGTTGAATATTCTTGTATTCTGTGCTTATATCTACTTTTCGGTCTTTAGTACTTCCAGGTAGAAAGATATTCACGCACATAAACACTCGCCCTTCACATTCAAACCATCACAACCAGGTTCAGGAACATCTCGACATACTAAAACAAAAACTTAGCGCACTTGCAAAAAGATTAGAAAGATACAAAAAGTGCACTCTGCACAAACAACAGAACAATACTTTCCATTACAATGAGAAAAAATTCTACAGATCACTTACATCTTCCTCTGCTACAACCAACACAAACACTCCCATCAGCGAGGCATTACATGAATACTGGTCGTCTCTGGGATAAAACCCTATCCCCAGAATGATAAGCACCATGGATCACAGAGGAACAACAACTCTCTGAACACTTACCATTCATGTCCTTCCATGAGATTACTCTCGCAGACATACAGACAGCACTACAACATGCACACAACTGGAAGGCTGTTGGTGCAGACGGCGTCCAGAACTTATGGATCAAGAGATTTACGTCCCTGCATGGGAAGCTAGCGCTTACCCTCACTGACATAATCCAACACGCAGGACATACGCCTCGTTTCCTCACACAGGGTGTCACATACCTACAGAGCAAGAACACTGAACAGCACACTCTGCAAACTACCATCCAAACACTTGCCTCCCCACACTTTTCAAAATCCTCACCTCCTGCCTCGCAGACAAGATCTACACACACATCGAGACACACAACATTCTTTCCGAACAGCAGAAGGGCTGTCTCAGGAATTCCCTGGGTTTTAAGGAGCAACTCCTTATTGACTCTGTAATCCTGCGCTAGGCACGCGCGAAGAATAGGAATTTACATATTGCGTACATTGACTACAAGAAGGCATTTGATTCTGTCCCTCATTCCTGGCTTTTACACACTATTCATCTCTACAAAATACACCCCAAGATCACGGCATTCTTGGATGCCACGATGAATAGTTGGAACACAACATTACATCTATGCACCTCCGACACCGCCATCACTATAGATCCCATCCCCATAAGGAGAGATATTTTCCAGATAGACTCCTTGAGTCCTTTTTGGTTCTGCCTCGCCTTGAATCCATTGAGCAAAATATTAGATAACACAAAATACGGCTATAGGCTTACCTCAGACACTCTGACACCATACAAAATCACACACTTACTCTACATGGATGATATTAAACTCTACGCCACAAACAACGCACAACTTATTAATTTACTACAAGTCACAACACACAGTTCACCAAAGACATTGAGATGGAATTTGGAATTGATAAATGCCGGAAGCTATATATAACAGGCGGGAAGACTACGAATTTGGCGGGTATTGAACTGGACTATAGGTTGGCCATCCAATCCATGGAAGAGAGAGAGAGACCTACAAGTATCTGGGCTTCCATCAAGCTCGCGTCATTGACAACGAAAACATCAAAAATGCACTCAAAAACACATATCCTGCTCGCGTTCACAACATCCTCAAAATACAACTCAACGCCAGAAATAAAATTAAAGCCATCAATACTTTTGCCGTGCCCACAGTAACTCATGAACTCATTAACTCACTAACGCATAATTCCATGGAGAAACACCGAACTCGAAGCTACAATGTACAACACGCACTACATTCACGAAACACAATATGCACCACCTCAAGTGCGCAGCGGAAAGAATGACTCTTCCCCGCAAGGAGGGAGTCCGAGGACTCATCAACCTTATAACCCTACACGAAAAACAAATACATACACTTAGGGAATACCCTCCACCAAAGAGCACTTCTCACTACACTCAACCATTGTCAAGCCTGACACACATCTCACACCCTTGGACCTCGAAAACCCTTCTTCAACACTCATGACCCCTGACACCCACACTCAGCAGCTGCGTGAATCATGGGCTCGTAAGGAACTCCATGGCAGACATCACCACGAACAAAGCCAGCCTCATGGCGACATGGAAGCGTCGAACAGATGGCTGACGAGTGGTGAGCTGTTTGGGGAGACCGAAAGGTTCATGATCGCGATACAGGACCAAGTCATCCCCACACGCAACTACAAGAAACATTCTACATGACGCAAACACGCATGACGACACATGCCACACTACGCATGAGACGATCGACCACTTAATATCAGGCTGTCCCCTTCTCTCCCAAACAGACTACCTCCACCGACACAATCGGGTAAAGATTAGAAACCCCTAATTAGAAGAACATTTTAAATCCTGACAATTACTGAACAATAAAAGAGAATGTGTATTATAGATTTGTATATTAAAAGATAACTTTTTTTTGTAATAATTGATTTCTAAGTATTTCATTATTTACCTGTTTCATTTTCCTAGCACTGAAAGTAGGGTTAAGTAATGTTCGAACAAACTTCCAATGGTGATCTCGTAATCGGGGTAATTGTTCGTTGAGAACTGGTCTATATCCCAACTTAATGTCCTAAAAAATAAAATAAAATCTACTTAGAAAAAAAAATGTTTCCAAAGTAATTAAAGTTCAAAGAAACAAAATTATTGGCTTAATCTTTACTTTTTAATATTGGATGAAATCAATGAAGGATCTTATTTTGATTTCATTATTTGGACACAATTTCAAGAATTTTATTCGTAACAATAATTACATATTAAAAAGATAAAAAACGAGCGAAAAGCAACCCATTGGCCAGTGAAATGTATTATTTCAACTTCTGAATTAATATTAATTGGATTATTCATTAACTCCTCCATGGTGTGTCTACCTTGTCGTGGTGGAGGGGCTTGTGTGCACCAATGACCCGGAGAGCTATGCCGGCGGTAGCGTAGCTACTGGTAGGGCCTCCCAAGCCGGTTTGGTCGAAGGGTAGGTGCCAGACCAAATGACCACCCTGGTCCTCCAGGTTGGGGGTTATGACAATAGGCCTGCACCCTATTTCTAGTAAAAACTATCTCACGCAAAAAGAATCAACAAGAATAATAAACCGGATGATTTTAATGGACAGCGACTAAGGCTACGGAAAAGGACTATGATTATGGCTACCTGGAATGTGCAAGGTATTAGATCAAAATGGATTGATGTAATGAGAGAGATTGATTCGATGAGGGTCGATTTGATTGTTTTAACAGAGATTAAGAAAAAAGATCAGGAATAGAAAAAACTGGAGAATTTATTCATTTATACTCAGGAGTTCCAAAGGAGGAAAGAGCAAAACGAGGAGTATCAGTTTTAATGAAAAAGAAATTTGAGAGAAATCTTAAGAACTTTGATGCTGTGGATGAAAGAATTTTAAAGATCAATATGGATATTTTTGGAAGAAGAATTACTATTTTGGGAATTTATGCTCCGAATAATGATGAAATTATTGAAGTTAAGAATATGTTTTATCAAAAACTGCAGGAAATTATTGATGAAATTGGAGGAACAAGAGAAATTATAATGATGGGTGATTTCAATGGAAGAACTGGATGCAGGAAGAGAGATAACATTGTTGGAGAGTTTGGAGAGGATGTAATCAACGATAATGGAGAAAGACTTATTGAATTTTGCAGAACTAACGATCTCAAGATTACAAATGGTTTTTATAAACACAAAGATATTCATAAATATACATGGTATCAGCATACTAGACAACTTAAAACAATTATTGACTATATAATTATTAAACAAAGGGCTCAATTAAAATTATTAGACATCAGAGTACAGAGAGGAGCAGAATGTGGCTCAGATCATTTTATGGTGCGAGCAAGACTTGCATTTCCTTATTCGGCTAATATAATTAGAGAGAAAAGAAATCCCACAGAGATGGACGATATTGATATCCCAGAATATATGTTGGAAGGATTAACAGAAGAGAGTACAAAAGGACTTTTTCAAGTAGGATTAGATGAAAAATTAGAAGAAAGGAATTATACTAATACAACCGAACTATACCAACATATTAAATCATCTTTACACCAGGCTGCAAAGGAAGCACTAGGACAAAAAAGAAAAGGCAAAAATTCCCAAAAAAACTTTGGTGGGATAAGGACATTGAAAAGATTGTACAATAGAAAAAAGAAGCCTATTTGAGGTGGATGAGTTCAAAAAAGGAAGAGGATAGACAAATTTATAGAACTTTTAGAAATGAAACTAAGAAATTAGTAATAGAGAAAAAAAGAACATCCTGGGATAAAAAATGCAGAGAAATTGAGACATATATAGGAGGAAGACGATGTACAGAGGCATGGAAATTTTTAAGGAATATTAGAAAAGAAGGTAATAATTCATGGCAAGGAATATCGGTTGAGAAATGAGAAGAATGTTAAAAGACTTTGCTTTCAGAAACTAGAAATGAATTTCAAGTAAAAAATACACATATTGATACCATACAACAACCTATACTATTGGAACTTGAGAGAGTTAAAACAGCAATTAAAAAATTAAAGAATCAAAGAGCAAGTGGTCCCGGTGGAATATCAGCAGAACTAATCAAAAATGGAACAGATAAATTGCTAAGATTAATTACACAATTATTCGAAAGATGTTTAAACGGAGAAGAAACACCAGAAGAGTGGAGAATTGGATATTTAACATCAGTTTATAAGAAAGGAGACAGACAAAAATGTGAAAATTACCGTGGCATTACTATAACAGCAACGTTTAGTAGACTGTATGGACGAATTTTAAAAGATTTTCTTGAAGAAGAAATAAGAATGAAAGAAAGTGAAGAACAAAGTGGATTTAGAGCAGAAAGATCATGTATGGATAATATATTTTGTCTTAAACAAATTATTGAAAAGGAAATGGCGGTCGGAAATCAAATTCATCTTCTGTTTATTGATCTAACGAAGGCATATGATAATGTTCCAATCGCAAAATTATGGAATGTATTAAAGGAAATAAACATAAATTTAAATATCATTAGAGCAATTCAAGAACTTTACAGACAATCAAAAACAAAGATTAAAGTAGGTCAAAGATTATCAAAAGGCTTTATAACAGATAAAGGACTCAGACAGGGATGTTGTATCTCCCCAACACTTTTTAAAATTTATGTTGAAGCAGCATTAAAAGTTTGGAAAGAAAACTGCAGAGGATTGGGACTTAAAGTGAAAGGAACGTCAATGTTTACTCTGCAGTTCGCAGATGACCAAGTCATAATTGCAAAGAGTAAAAATGATTTAGAGAGAATGACGATAACAATTAAGGAAGAATATGAGAAATGGGGACTATACATGAACGTCAGCAAGACCAAATATCTATGTATAGGAGGAAATGAGACGGACCTAAATCTAAATAATAACATGAAAATAGAAAGCTGTGAGCATTATAGGTATCTCGGAGTAGACATTAATAGAGAAGGCAGAGACTCACAAGAAATTAAAAACAGAATTTGTCAAGGAAGGAAGGCTATAAAACTATTAAATTCTATTTGGTGGAGTGAAGAGATCTCTAGGAAAAGAAAGTATAATATATACAATTCTATTGTAAAGAGCATCTTGTTATATGGGGCAGAGGGATGGAGAATTACGGAGACAGAAAAAAAGAAATTAGCGGCAGTGGAAATGGATGCCCTAAGAAGATCATGCAGGGTATCAAGAATAGAAAGAACAAGAAATGAAAGAATCAAAGAAATGATGAAAATAAAAGAAAACATTTTGGACGATCTTCAAAGAAAACAATTAATTTGGTTTGGTCATGTTAAAAGAACGAATGACGAAAGACTGCCCAAAATCGCTTTTGATTACAAAACTAATCAAAAAAGGAAACGAGGAAGACCACGAAAGGCTTGGATGGACGATATTAAAAAAGCAATGAGGATTAGAAGTCTGGAAGAAGAATGGACCCTTGACCGGAAGACCTGGAATGGACTTCTTGCAGATTCTTTCGGAAGGCGGCACCTGACGCCATGAACCGAGTTTATATATATATATTATTCATTAAACGCATTTTGTTTTCTTTTTAAAAAACAAAACTAAATCTTTAGTAACAACGCTATTTAAAAATTATAAATTCGAATACATTGAAAGCTTTTCGCAATTTTATTTTCAATCATTTTTGTTGATAATTTTTAAAATACTGGCTAAAATCTGTTCATCCATTTAAGCCATCAGTTAATATTTATTCTTACGCCGTGCACAAAAAAAACAAAACTTATTTTAAACTATACTTATGTTATTAAAAAAACACAACACCTCAAACAGAATATACTCATTAGGGTAATACAGAACAAATGATTAGCATTTCATTGTCAAAGGTTCATAAGTACCAAGTCTATGCAAATCAGATCGAGCAAAGTTAAAACCATAAAATTCATTCTGTTATAAGCGCCGCGAAAGTTCTAGATCAAAACCTTCATCGTGTAAGACAGCCATACAGTCATACCAGCAACAGAGGTCGTACTATCGACATCAGACACTGCAATATTTTCCTCCGGAAGATTGCTAGTCGTGTGGGGCGCAGTGTTTCAGTCGTGGAAAGTGTGTCTAAGATGGGTATATGACACGAAGAAAGGTTCTGGACGTCGTACACAGACAACCGTCATCTCATGAGCATCTCTTTGCTTCACTCATCAACGGCTGTGGTGCAGAAGTAGCGAAATATGAGATAGTTCGTCGACTATTATTACAAATGGCAGTGCAGACTTGTCAGCTACTCCTAAGCCTACCTTTGATATTTCAGCAACTGATTGCCATGCTGCAATAGTTCATCGACGAAGGGAAGGACGTAACGAATGGCACGTATGAACCATGCTCCTGTTTAGGCCAAAATGATGGCCGCATCTTTGTCATTAGATGACATGGGGAGAGGCGTGACAAGAGTGTATACGCACGAGGCATACTGCACCAACACGAGACGTACGAAAGCAGATCATCTCTGAAGACAGTCCGTATACCACAACGAGTGCCAGTTACGTCAATGACATTCTACAGTCGATCACCCTTACAGTCGATCACCCTGCAGGACATCCTCGGAATATATACCATATTTCAGCAGGACAACGTCACACCCATGTTGCACTGCCAACATGTGCCTCCTTCTGCGATAAAAACGTTACACTTCTGCCTTGGCCGGCTAGATCGCCTGATTTGTTTCTGCGAGATGCTCAAACAATAGATACAGCCGTACGACCGTCCGCCAGCAACTCTTGATGAACTTTGCGGATCTACACAGCTGAATGGTGATTTTCCATTCAAACACTATTTGATTCGATGCCTCGGCGGGAATAGCAAGTGATGCATGCCATGAGATGGCCTTACCGATTATTAGCTATTTAGACGCGAAAATGGAAGTTGCCTAGTATGTATTACACTGAGCTGGAATCATTTGTTTTTGTTTTCCTAATAAAACTAATAAAATACACTGCTCACAAAATTTAGGGGATAATGCGAAATGAATATAATACACCCTAAACACAGAGGCATTTGAGTTTATTTTTTCAAAGAACATCATCAGAGAAGCAAATGACACGAAAATGGAAGTTGTCTGAATATGCAAATGAGGTGCAGAATCCATTTATCGGGATTGAGCAGGATGTGACACATGAACGGGGGTTAACATTCGCATGTCAAACGTGTAAAATGTGTCACACATTGACTGTTCAGTATGGTGTATGGTCACCTAAGACTGCTACAATATATTGACAGGGATGAAGCATGGAGAGGATGAAATTGTCAAGCAATTCCTGTCGGATTCGTGGCTACTCGCGTACCGGGGCAACTTCCAGCTGAGGAAGTGTTATGGGAGGTGATTGGTGATTAGCAACACGTCTTCCTAGTGCATCCCAAGCGTGTTCGATGGGATTCAGGTCTGGAGAACGTCCATGTGCTCGATTCCAGCCTCTTGCGGCATGCTGTCGACGAGATGCGCAGGATGGGGGCGTGCATTATCGTCCATAAAAAGAAATTTGGCTCCAACTGCTCCAGCCTAGGGTACAACTATAGGCTGTAGAATTTCATCCCGATATCTTACAGCATTCACCGTTCCACTTCTAACAACATGGAGGTCGGTACGACCAGCAATGCTGATGCCTTCCCACACCATGATTCCACCTCCACCAAGGAATGTCTTTCTTGCATGAAACGTGGATTCTCCCATGCTCAACGTTCACGCCAGATCAGGGAACGACGAGTGTCAGGCTGAAGGCTGAATCTTGGCTCATCAGTGAAGATAACCGTGGACCACTGTTCACGGGTCCAAGCAAGATGCATTTCAGTCCACCTTCTGCAGGTTCTGCGATGTTGAGCAGTTAACGACCGTGTCGATTTCGCACGGTCTGAGTATACACCCGTCGCTTCGTCCAGTAGCAGCGAAAAACTGACTCCACAGCTCAGTAGCATTGCTTCGCGGTTCCTTCGTGCTATTAGTGATCATCTCTTGCAGTGGTGGCATGTGGGCGGCCCAGCCCTGGTCTTCATCTTACTGTGCCAATTTCTCTGTGTTGTTCCAGAGTCTGCTAATCACGATTTGGGAGGTTTCAACCGCTGCTGCCACTGCTATCTGTGTTTGGCCAGCTTCAAAACGCCCTGTGACTCGCCATGCTTCAGATTCAGGTAAATCACGTTGTACGTGCATTTTCAGGTGATACTCAACTATTTTGCCACTTGTTGTTGATCCAGCAAAGTGAAGATAACCCTGTAGCGCCAGCCTCTTTAAACAGGGTTGTGGGCAAACATGCAAATTAACCTTTTGCATCACATTTGCATTTTCAGACAAGTTCTGTTTTCGTGTCATTTGCTTCTCTGATGATGTTCTTTAATAAATAAACCCAAATGCTTCTGTTTTTTGGGTGTATGATATTCATTTCGCAATATCCCCTAAATTTTGTGAGTAGTGTATAAAAATCAAAGTCGCAGCTGGACTCGTTTCCAATTTTTTCATGAATAGTAGTGTATTTAAAATTCCGGAAACAAATTTAGATTTATTACATTAGTTTGTCAGTTTCTAATGAAAAATAAAGGATGGTTTTAACACTTCACACAGTAAATTATATGTAAAAAAAGTCAATAGTTCTAAGGGATTTATTCGTTATAAGTAAATTTATCCAATTTGATTTGAAATTAAATCAAAATGCGGAAATGAATAAAACTGGGAAATCAAGATGACATTCAACTGTAATTAGAAGAAAAAAATAATTCAACTGATCGACTTACACGGACATGATATAAATAAAAAGACATCTGTTGTAATATCATTTTTGCCATATAATGAAGTCTATATTGCATTTCATGCACTAATTCCATTGAATTTATATTGCAGAACAAAGTCAGGGTGTAGATGAAACCGAGCAAGCATTTGTTGGCCTAAGGGAGCCAAGGAACTAAGCGACTTTCTGGGAGGAAGAATTGTCGTGCAATCGGATCTTGGCGGAAACCAGCCTCAGATTACTGAAACATGTATAATTCCAATTCAGTCTATCGATTAATAGTGGAATTCAAGAAGGAAGATAAGGAATCCCCAGGTCAGAGATGGGCTCTAGATGTAAAGCATTCTTAAAACGGAGCTTGCTACAAATATTCTGCAATGATGTCCAAGGCTACCTTCATGGAGGATGGCATTTCACGTCGTAGTATTAAATATATCCATAAACGGCAGGAACAAAACGCCATCCAGAAACTGTCATGGACAAGTCAGAGCTTTGATATTAACTTAATTGAAAACCTGTGGCTCAAATTGGATAAGCTGGTCAAAGACACACAAGGAAACTAACCAACAAGGCCACAGCTGCTAGCCTTATTACGTGAACCGTGAGATAAAATTCTACAGTTTTCCGATTCATTTGCCAACCCGGTGGTGTCAAACTTAAAATTAAATTTGAGCCTTTACTTTGATGCTAACAGATACATTGAAAAGTGACCACGATGACTCCACAATGAATGCCCTCATACATGCTGTGTAGCAATTGATTATCTGATATATTAAATCTAACTGCAACTTCTTTCATTTCATGAGGACAGAAAATAAATATTATTGAAAAATCAGGTGTCATTTACTTATTATTAGTTACATGCCGAAGGTGGCCACAGCAATTATTAACTACATCGACGCACCTGATATGTATGACGCACCTGATATGTATGACGCCGAGCAGCGAATCATTTATTCTGTAATTTGTGTAATTTCTGAGATTGTCTAATAAACAAAACCTGTAAAAAATCAAAGTCAGAACTACTCTATCAAATGTTCTGTTTTTTTTATGAACAGTAGTCTATTTAAAATTCTGGATTTATTACATTAGTTTATCAATTGCTCTTTTTTCTAAAGTTTCTTTCTAACACTTCAGACAGTAGGTAATACCAAAAGAAAGTAAATAGCTCTATGGAATTTATTTCTCCACAGATTTAAGTAAACTAGCGTACATACCCCCTCAACAATGACGGGAGAACAATGTGACGGCTTTTAGTTGAGATAGGGAGGTGGTGCACAACTCACGGCATATTTGCTGCAGCCCCTTAGTGTCAAACTTAAAATTAAATTTGAATCTTTACAATGATGCGAACAGATACCTTTATTCCTGTATTCCTCACTCCAAAGGAAAGGATCAAAAAATATATGTGATAATAGTAGATTTATTACGGCGAGTGTTAATAATGCACAATAATATTGAAGTTAGTGATATGGTTAATTAATTGTACAAAAAGTTCATTAATTGTATAACTGCTTCTTGGCGGCCTTGATTAGGATACAGTTGTCCGCTTCTCACTTTACTACTTCCGGTGTCTGTTGTGAGGTTTTAATTGTTTTTAAGACTCCCATTGTAATCCTGCTTTTATGGCTGAGGAGCAGAACATCTGATTGGAGTCAGTCGACTCTTGAGAGGGGTAATGGGGTTAGTTCCTTTAGTACTGGATTAGTTATTACTGTTGGAATGTTGGTACGAAACACACCAGCGCATTATTTAATAATTTGAAGTTTAAGTAAATTATATTTATTATTAATTTATATTATAAATTATATTATATTAATTTGTAAGATATATTAGGGGGTGGGGGATGGGTCCGCCATCAGAACTTTTATTAAAATATGTGTCTATGACTTCCTAAAGTTCTGCACGCTTGAGATAGAGTAAGTAGAAGTTTTTTTCTGGTGATTAAATATTATTTCTAATTCCTTCATTCACGTCGAGAAATGTTTCTAACGATTCTTCAGTTCGTTATTTCAGCTCCGCGCTTGAAGTAGACTGAACATTGAAATTTAAATTTTAATTATTGAGTAATTTTTTTTCTCTGTCTTTTCTCTCATTACGTTACATACATAGAGGGAGTGATAAGAGATATTTAACAATAATTTGAATGTAGTCCCCGTGATCTAGTGGATAAGAATTCTGACTTCGGATCAGAAAATTGCAGGTTTGATTCCTGCTGCGAACAACTCATGCAGGAATTGTTTCTATTATCATAGGACATTAAAATTATTTTCCAAACATAGAGGAAGTGCGTTACGGAAGTGCGTTAGACACAGACAGATCTGGAAAACTATATGAGAGATAATTGCGTCGAAAATTACATCAAAATTCAAAAAAAATAAAATAAAAATGGGAAACCAAGATGACGTGAAATTGTATTTAGAAAACAAAAATAATAGTTCAACCAAAATTGATTAATATATTAATACGCAATAAACAAATAAATACCTATTGATTGATTAATGAATTTTGTTTTTGTTGTTGTTTAGGATAGATTGTACCGTGATTAAAGAAAACTTGAATGAAAACCAAGTTTAAAATTGAGATCATAGTAGTTTAAAAATTTTTTTTCATATTTTTCATCGCACTTTGAAAGTAAATATGAAAGAAAATATAGCTTTCTTCGCATTTACATTTATTTTATTTGTGGGAAAAAATTGTAAAATAAATATGTCATTTTTTGCTACATTGTCTAAATGATAGAAAACTTTTCATTTGTCATAAAGAAAAAAAAGGTCTGGTCTTACTGGTCTGTTTGAGAAATTAGAGAAATCTTTGATGAAAACTTTTTTCAGTAATTCCAAATCAGAGATCAATACAGTGGGTTCCGGGAAACCAAAATACCTAAAAAACAAAACAAAAGAAAAACGGAATTATCATAAAAAATTCCTCTTTCTAAATCTGCTGTTCGTTTTTAACTGAGTAAATAAAAATGTACAGTTGAGAGTCAATTTACATTCTATTTATTGTGGAAGATTAGAAACCAGTAAAAATAGGAAAGTATATTATTGTTTCGTTTCTTTTCATTAAATTACTTCAAAGTATTCTTTACGCAATAAAGCATTGATACTTACCCTACAACTGTTCCGTATTTTTGAATCCATTCTTTTTCAGTGTCTATGAAAAGCTATGGAAAGAAACGAAATATGAAAATAATATTTTGAACGGACTCTGGTATTAAATTTTGTGATGATTCGACACATTATAAGAGAGTTATCTTAATTTACAAGAATAATTAATGTTTTTTTCGTATTTATTGACAGCTCCACATTTTGAATGTTTTCTAATTTTCATGATTGGTTATTTTCTGGGTTTTGAAATTCCATGGATTCATTAATTGAAGGATTTAAAAATATCTTCAAACTTTCTGGATAAGGAAAAGAGTTTCCTGGCATTATCTTCTATTTTTGTGCTAAAGTTGGCTTGTTGCCTGTCAGGAGATGACTTTTCAACCATTTTGATTTTTTAATTTTTTTTTATTAAATTTATTAATTAATATTTAGTAATAATAATAATAATAATAACAACAATCAAGCAAAGAAACCTTTCGACGGTAAAACTAAATTTTTATTTGGTTGTATAGTGAAAAGAATCCATTTATGTCTGGTATCTTTCCTTTTTCGTTCGTGATTTCGCTAAAATATATTGTAAAAATACATCTACTTGTCTTCTGAAATAAAAATCTAATTTCTCTGTGGTTTTATTATTCTTTACTGTATGAGTCCTGCTTTTCTACGATCCTTAAATGAATCATTTAATTTACTAAACAACGATGTCAATAGAATCATATCTCAACAACTGCTTTCTATTATTCTATTAATAATAAAAACAAAACTTTTTCTGAAATCTTGCGGTGTAAGTGCGCTTTATAATGTACTGCCTTTACTTTAAATAGTAAATTCAAAATTAGTGTTTAAGATATGATTCATCATTTTCTATGAAGTCTGGTTCCTGGCCAGTCCCAAGCCTGGATAAAGGAGGAGGGTGGGCGTCAGGAAGGGCATCCGGCCATAAAAACATATTGCCAAAACCATGATGAGTGTCGAATTACACACAAGAAATAAGAATTTATTCCAAATCTCATGCTGATATTTCGTCTTAACTCAATGTTCTTATACAAAATACAAATGAAAAGAAGAAAATTATTCTTAATTTAACAAAATAAAACATATAACAACTGAACAACATCAAGCCTTTGTTAAAAATAAAATAATGTTAAATAAGTCTTAATGTTAAGTTAAGACGAAATATCGGCATGAGATTTGGAATAAATTATTATTTTTCTGTAATTTGAAGTTTATGATACAGAAGTATTTGTATACCATGATGAGTTGTTAGAGGTCTTAGGTAAGGCTAGGGCGTTCCCTGGAAGCGACGCGGAGATCCTTCGCCCGAGGACTGTGTCAAACAGGCAAGGGCTACCGCATCAAGAGCGGATGCGATTAAACAAGTTAGTTGAGGGTGGCCTCGTTAAATGTAAGAACCTTGACAGATAGAGGAAGAGAACTAGCAGACGTGATGAACAGAAGACGAATTGACATTCTCTGTGTACAAGAAACAAGATGGAAGGGAGGAAAAGCACGGGAGTTAAGTGATGGTTATAAGATTTTCTACACCAATGCGAGTAAGGAGGGAAGGAATGGGGTTGGAATAATCCTATCGGCAAAAATGAAAAAGGATGTGATAGAAGTTCAACGTAAGAATGATAGTATAATGGGAAATAGACTAGATATTGGAGTCATATTACAGATAATCAGTGTTTATGCCCCACAGGTTGGAACCAACATTGAAGAAAAAGAAGCTTTCTGGAGAGATATCGAGGAAGAACTATGCAAGCTCAATGAGATAGAAAGAGTTATTATTGGCAGTGACCTAAATGGTCATATTGGCCAAGGAAAAAAAGGACATGAACGGATGCATGGTGGTTTTGGTCGTAGCATCCTAAATGAGGAAGGAGAAAGGATTATTCAGTTTGCGGCCACTTTCGATCTGGCACTGGTAAATTCCTTTTTTAAAAAAGAAAACAGAACATTTGATTACATACAAAAGTGGGATAAATAGTTCGCAAATTGACTATGTCTTGTGTAGGCGGAATTACCTTAAAGAAGTGCAAAACTGAAGTCATCCTAAGCGACCATGTAGCAACTCAACATCGTACTTTGCTCATGGATCTCTATATTAGTCGCCAATTGAATAGAGAAAAAGGTGAAATTAAATGAAGAGATTAAAGTGGTTTAAGCTACAAGAGCCAGATTTGAGGAATAAATTTAAGGAAGATGTTCTTGCAAGGATATCCACAAATTATGAAGATGTCCAACAATGGTGGACAAGAAATGCAGATATTATTAGAACTGTTGGAGTCCAGGTACTACGTGAAACGACAGGCAATCAATGGATAAATAAAGAAAGCTGGTGGTGGAGTGAGGCGGTTCAGGCAGCTGTCAAGGAAAACAAGATGGCCAAGAAGAAATGGGACACCACGAACTTACCTGAGGAGTTCCAAAGATATAAAGAGAAAAAAAAGAAGACTAAGAGGATCGTTGCACAAGCAAAAGCAAGAGCTTACCAGGAGGATCTGGAAACGAAAGAAGGACAAAAGAAAATATATAAAATTGCAAAGAATAGAAACAAGACAACCAAAGATCTCACTCATGTGAAACAAATCAAGGCGGCTGATGGAACGGTTTTGAGGAGAAACAGGGAAATACAGAATAGGTGGAAACAGTATTTTGAACAATTGCTAAATCTGGATCACGAAATCTGGATATGTCTACGAACAAGGAGCGCTCCTGATAAGTATGTCCGACTTATTCAGGAATTGTATCGAGACGCGAGAACAAAAGTTCGAAGGTGTCTTGGAGAAACTGAAAGTTTTATGGTGAAAGTGGTGTTTCACCAAAGTTCAGCCATGAGTCCGTTGTTGTTTAATATTGTAATGGATGTGTTAACACAGAATGTACGTGCTTGGAACTTTATGTATGCAGATGATATGGTTTTGTGTGCAAAATCACAAAGAGAGAGACCGAAGAAAAACTGGAGAGATGAGAGGCGCTTTGGAGGACAGAGGCCTTAAAATTATGAGGGGCGTTCAAAAAGAAACGAGCCGGAAGCCGAGGAACAGAAACCAGTACAGATATGTCAGAAGTATTGGCCCTGGCTGTTGAGGCACTTGTCCCACTGCGATACAAGGCGATGAATGGCTGTCTCGTAAAATTCCCGGGGCTGCATTGTGAATTTCAAAAAAACCAGTTCACAACGTCGTCGTCCGACATGCAGTGAAGCCTAAGCAGTGAAGCCTATATGAAGCCTATGCAGTGAAGCCTAAGCAGTGAAGCCTATGTGAAGCCTATGGGAAGCCTATGCAGTGAAGCCTATGCACTGAAGCCTAAGCAGTGAAGCCTATGTGAAGCCTATGCAGTGAAGCCTATGCAGTGAAGGGACATGCAGTGTTCACCATACACTTGTGACATTCTTCGATGAATGTCCGTTCCCCCTACTCCTTCTGCTGTCAGAAAACGAACAACATCTCTTTGCTCTTCTTTAGACGCCTCCATTGCACTGTTTCACTGCTTACAACGTGAATGACCTCGTTGGACGATTGACGCATGCTTCTGCTAGCTTTTAGTCACGTGACTTGCACCCGTGACCCTCTAGCGGCGGGCTGTGAACTTCGCACTCACTCGGAACCAATCTTGGTTACACATGCAACGATATTATCCTTCTGTCACCGGTTTGCCCATTACACACTCCGGCTCGTTTCTTTTTGAACGCTCCTTATAGTAGGAGTAAGACTGAATATGTAGCATGCAATAAGCGGGCTCAACAGCAAGGAACTATCAGGCTGCATGATGATGATATTAAATGTGCTAAGCACTTGAGGATAACTGGGACAACGGTGGACTTGGATGGAAAGACGGAACTAGAAGTCAATTGCCGAGCCCAAGTGTGATGGGAAAAAATCGAGGAATGCCTCTGAAGTATTTTATAATAGGAAGGTCCCAGTGAAATTAAAAGGCAAGGTATACAGATCACTAGTGAGACCGGCACTGCTGTATGGAACAGAAACCTTGTCTTTGAAAAGATCCAACATTTAATACCTGAAGGTGGTGGAGATGAGGATGCTGAGATGGATGTGTGGGGTGACGAACAAAGACAGATTAAGAAATGAGTATATTCTGGGAACTACGAAAGTGGCAACTATTGAAGATAAAATGCAAGAAAAAAGACTCAGATGGTTTGGGCATTTAGTAAGAAGAGAAGAAGATTATGTTTATATAAGATGGAGATACGGGGAAGAGAAAGAGAGGACGGCCTCAGAAGCGATGGCTTGACTTGGTCGAGGAAGACTTCAAAGCCAAAGGGATACGGAGAGAGTGGGCGTTGGATAGGAAACGATGGAAGCAGCTCATCAAGCACAGCGACCCCATAAAAAATGGAAAAGCTGCAGAAGAAGGAGAAAAAAAAGATATCATTTTCTATGAAGAAAGGAAGAGGAAAATAGAAGTCTGCTAAAAATTAGGTCTGAAATTTTAGGTCACTGAATGTATAATTTATGGAAATCTTCTTTTTATTATATTAAGTACAAGTCCCTTGTTTTGTCGCCTATCTTTTTCTCAGATTGTTGTTATTGTCTTATTTGGTATCGGTGAAAATGAGAGAAATTCACTGAATATTCTAGCTACAATGGTCGTTAGGTCTTAAAAATTTATATTTACATATATCGGATATTATCGAGGAAAGACTGAAACAATCTTAACTTTTCTGAGTCATTTTGTTTTTCTTAATGGAAGAATTCTTTGCTTAGATCTTATTAGGCAATCATCTTTTTCCTCATTACCATCGTTTAAAGTTGCTTTTGAACATCAATAGTCGACATCTGCACTAGGTTTTATTTTCTTGAAATTTTTTTATATAATAAGTAGTTTCTCTCTTTCTTTCTTTTGTAGGCTTATTTTTTCCACTCATGCGCAAGATTAAAATAAAGAATCTATTCAGAAAAAGGGGAAAACAACATTTAATAGGGGATGTGATCATCCCTATTACTTCACAACACAGATACATAGACTAATTCATTTGACACGTCGAGAAAAGACAATTGTAGCTTTTGCAGATCTGCAGGAGGTGGGGCCGGATTTTCTGCTATCTGTTTTCCTAAAGCAATAACTGGAAGAAATAACTGGCCATTCCATCCGAGCAACGCTATAACTTTGAAAGAATTCAGGTTAATCAGGTTAGGTAGTTAATGGTCCACAAAGACAAACTTAGAACTTTTAAAAGACGAACTTAAGGCTTCAGAATCCCTACTTCTATCATAGATCCAGTCACAAAGATGGACATCAATGCGATCATATAACAGTATTCCATCATTAAACCATTTAAGATTCTGGATGGATGGGTGATGGATCCGTAGACAACAGAATCATCCTGAAGCTAAATCGTGACTCATTTGCAAAAATTTCTTTAAGCCACTGATGTTAGGTCAGTGTTTCACCTTTAATCTGATATCAAAAGACTCTTGATTAAAGGGAGCGCTGATAAAGCTTTCGAGACACAATAGGTTATGAAATGGTCTTCATACGACTGCAGAAATCCCGAAGAACGAGAAAGGTGGAATTTCGCTTTGGTAATTATGACTACGATCGTCTTGTGTTTTCATTGTCTTTGGCCAATCGTGATCTTCGAAATACCTCCCTTTCTTTAGTAACCGTTTCCATAATCTAGACAAAACGATTTTATAGATAATCCTACCATATAGACGTCTCTCAACTTCAAAGAAAGGTTTAAATGCTATACAGCAATGGTTCAACAATTTCACTGGTTCTCAGCGCTGTATCCACATATCACAATTAACTTTAAAATGACCTCACTGCAGCAGTATTCGTAAAAATATTTTAACTTTGGGACGCTGCTATTTCTCTATTAATAGTTTGATTACATATTTAAATGTTAGTTTTATGCAAAGTTACACTTCTGAAACTTCTATTTAGAAAAAAAATGCAAAAAAAAAAATAAATAAAAAAATAAAATTTTGTATCTGAGGATAGGGTAGATCCCCGAAACATGTCATGCAGTATGTTATAAACTCTTTTTTGTTTGGATTATAATGTGTGTATGGTCTTTAATTTATTATAAAACACACACTATGAATATTATTAAAAATAAATAGCATTTGTCCTTTTAATTTTGTACTGGAATGTTTCTGCGAGGTTTACTTCATTAATTACTTCTTCAAAATTGTTTTTTATATTAAAAACAGTTGTTGTGTTCTTTGAAAATTGGTAATTTACTTATAATTTGACCTTCAAGATCTATTTGTAATTTTTTTTACAGGAAGAAAGGAAAAAACTTCTAATTCTCTCGTAGTTTTCTCTGATAAAAACATAGCAGATGAATGTTATATTAAAATGAAAATGTACGATTTAATCTTTAGTATATTTTCTGATTAATAAAAGATAATATTTAGAGTAATATAAATCCATTCAATTTATTATTATTTTAAGATATTCCAATTGTAACTTGGGGATATTTATTAATAATTTCAATATACCTTCTTACTGTACTGAAGATAAGACGAATGACCAAAGAAAAGACTGGGTTTTGGTCCTGGAATGTTGTAGCGATCGAATAGAGAGTATTTTTTCTTCTGTTTTCTGAAATAAGAAACAACGAGATTCAAAGGACTGGAAGTATTAAAGGATGAAAATTCCTGATTATTTTGAATCTTATTAACATTTTATTCTACTTACTGTAGGAAAATGACCAACAGCAGTGTCGCTACACCCAGCAGAACACTGGTGACACTTAGAACCAAAAACATTGAGGGGATCTTTGAGCAACGTCTTCCTTCAAAAAAACAAAAAAACAAAAAACAAAAAGGCAACAGAAATTTACAATTACTTTAAATGAAAGTTCTCTTAATGTATAAGTTTGTTTGAAATAATTATTTTCACTTCAAAACTTAATTTATTGAAAGACTTAAATTATTGTTATAATCCGTATTACAGATTTCCATTCCTACTATATATTCCTACATTAATTATTTATTTAAAGAAAAATATACATTATTGAAACTATAAATACTCACATTAACAGATGGAATCTAAATATCATTTGATTCTTTGCTATGATAACTGAAATAGCTTGAAATATTTTCATGAACTTTTAAAGGTATTTTGGTAAAATACCTTTAAAAAAAAGCAGAAGATGTTTTTATGTGACTATATTTCTGTTGTTGGGAGAAATAACTATAGTAAGTTATAGTTTGTAAGAAATAGTTTGTAAAAAACAATCTCCGAATAACAGATGTTACGATAGATTTCAAAGCCTTAAAGAAGCTTCTCAAAGAAAAGATCTTTCTGGTAGGTCTGGAATCGGTTGAGATGAAAATATGAGAAAGATCTCGAAGCTGAAAGCAAGGTATATGCATTGACTGAAAATAATTTCTGCTGCACTTCTGAGAGACAAATTCTGAAGTAGTTTGGAACATTTTCTTTAGAAGACCTAAGTAATCACTGTATCCTTTCTGAATTTCAAAGTGTTTTCTGGATTTTAAAACAACCTAAGTAATCTCGTGTTAAAGCAAAATTCTCGATATTAGTTGTGTAATTCGTTCGTTTTCAACATTTCTACATTTTTTTGACATTTACTGTACAGGAGTTTTTAATTTAATATTATATGAGATGAAACAAGTATTTATTATAATAGTTCAAAAATTGCAATGGTTCCAATGCAAATTTAACTTTTAAATTTATAATTAGATAATGGCAAATTCTAACTATTAACAAATTACTAAGAAAATAGGATGCATTTTTTGTAGGTGAGGAACAAAATCTATTTATATAAACAATCAAACATTTCTAATATATTCATTAATGAATCATTAGTAGTGAAGTCTTCTAGCTTTCTTAAAATATTTCTAAAACCAATGTCGGAATTATTTTTGGGGAATTTAAATTATGTTTTGCAATTACATTGAATTAGATGTAGTAATTAAACTTTAATTACATTTCGTAATATTAGTTTAACATGAATATGTTAAACTATCAGAAATACTGAAGTCCTCAAACTTTCAGAAAGCAGTTTGAAACTGTAAGAAAGGGTGATAGCAAATGAAAAAGTTTTGACTAATTATTTTTAGCTAATTCAAAGTCGAGAACATGTCGATGAGGTTTATTTGTTGCTCATTCGAATAACTAAATTTCACAGAAGTTAATTAGGATGATTTGAAATATCGAACCTTAACAGTAGATTAGATAGAGGGAAGACTCTCCATAGACATAAGACAGAAATAATCCTTCAAATCAATGATGGCTCTTGATAGACATCCAACAGAAGGAATCCTTCAAATTAATAATGGTTCTTGGTAGACATCACACAGAAAAAATCCTTCAAGTTAAGGATGGCTCTAAATAGATATCACACAGAAAGAATCGTTCACAATTATAATTTTACGTGCACTACTCATGTCAATTACGGGAAGAATAGCCGCCACATCTGTTTATTAAAAAATGAAAATTTAATGAAGATTAAAACTTAATTACAAACGATCTAGGTTTCGAATTGACAACACAATTTTTTAACAAGCAATTTGCAGATAGAAAGAATCCTTCAAATTAAAAATGGCTCTCGGATAGACATCAGACAGAAAGAATCCTTCAAGTTAAAGATGGTTCTCGATAGACAGCAGATAGAAAGAATCCTCAACCTAAAGATGGCTCTCGATAGACATCAGATAGAAAGAATCCTTCAAGCTACAGATGTCCTCGATAGACATCAGATCGAAAGAATCCTCAAGCTAAAGATGGCTCTCGATAGACATCAGATAGAAAGAATCCTTCAAGCTACAGATGGCCTCGATAGACATCAGATCGAAAGAATCCTCAAGCTAAAGATGGCTCTCGATAGACATCAGATAGAAAGAATCCTTCAAGCTACAGATGGCCTCGATAGACATCAGATCGAAAGAATCCTCAAGCTAAAGATGGCTC
>JAFIDM010002131.1:1646179-1662521 GCA_023159025.1 Thereuonema tuberculata
TCCTGCACGATATCGGGATGGGCAAAACCTATGAACCGGGGTGTTCGTCAATTAATGCAACCTGTAATGTGAATATGCGCCTCATCGGAGAATCACACATATTCATGAACTCCGGGATTTTATAGGTCACGGCGGCAACATGGGTACAATACAATTTCCGGGCCTCCTTATCGCCCTTCCTGAGCCAATGTCTCGATGGTGTAGGAAACACTAATTTCTCACTAAGCATCCGACCATCATCTACATCTGCTATCATGGTAGAACTGAACGGTTCGTCATTCTGAATAGGGCTGTGATCTGTCAGTGACTTTTCCAAAGTTCAGTAAAACACTCTTCTGTTTCAATTTCTTGATTTTTCTGATAAGCCAAATAGCCTTTTAGGGTTTTCCAGTTGTTCAAAAAGCGACTCTAAAGACACTTTAGCTTTGGCCAGAACTTGACTAGAATATGTTGTCTTTGGATTAATGATGTATTCATCAACATTTTATGGAACAATATTTCTTGTATGTTGAATTATAAATTTAAACATGACATTTTTTAATGCTCTTCTTAATTTTATTCGTTACTGAGTAGAGCGGGATTTCCGAGAGAGATGGGCTCGATTGGGGACATTTTTTTAGTAATAATAGTCCAAGCGGCTTGTGACTGGCTATATCGAAATTTATATTCTTTCTTCGTTTGATGTGTTTTGAATTATAAAGAAGGAGAAAATAAGATAAGGTGCCATGAAATTCAGTTGCTCTTAAAACATTTGATTCAAATAGTCTTTCTCTTTTAAAACTTAAATGAAACCTGAAACTTTAAAATATCTTATGGTTTTGAAAATAACGAAGAATCTTAATGGTTGGCTTCACAGCAAATTGACATAAGGAAAAGTTGTTTAGTTTCTGTAAATAAATACAATGATAATATTAAGATAGATTTGCAGAGTAATTACTTATATTCACTATCGTATACCAAATAACTATACAACTCGGAAATCTTTTTATAGATTTAATTAACAACTATTAGTATATTCCAGAGCAATGGAATAATGCTGTTATTGTTCTCATCCATAAAAAAGGGAATCGAGATGATATAGATAACTACAGACCCATTAGCCTCCTATCTCAAGTTTATAAACTATTCACAAGAATACTCCTAAAAAGACTAACATTGAAACTAGACGAAGCACAGCCAGTTGAACAAGCAGGTTTTAGATCAAAATTTTCCACCATCGATCATCTTCACACAATTAATCAGCTGATAGAAAAATCAAATGAATATCAGAATGATGTTCATTTAGTATTCGTAGACTACACAAAGGCATTTGATTCAATACATCACAATGAGATGAACCAAGCAATAATAAAACAAACACTTGAAGGAAAATACGCCAGAATAATTGATAAAATCTATGAAAAAGCAACAGCTTCAATAAAGTTGGAAAATCTAGGTTCACCATTTAATATACAAAGAGGAGTTCGACAAGGAGACCCACTTTCTCCAAAACTATTCAACGCTATACTAGAAGAAGTATTTAAAAATCTAAAATGGGAAGAAAGGGGACTAAACATAAATGGCAGATTTTTAAATCATTTAAGATTTGCAGATGATATTGTCCTTATTGCAAAATCGAACCAAGAAATGCAAACCATGATAAATGAACTATGGTGGGAAAGTTCTAAGGTTGGACTTAAAATAAACTTTGATAAAACAAAATATATGGAAAAGAATAATAAAGGAGAAAAAATATATTTAGGAAGCAAAGAAATTGAAAATGTAGATGAATACATCTACCTTGGACAGATTGTAAGCTTCAAGGATAGACAAGATCGAGAAATCAATAGAAGAATTGTTCAAGGTAATAGAGCCTTTTGGACACTTAAGGAATACCTTACAGGTGATCTCCCAATATGTCTGAAAAGAAAAATATTTGACATATGTATTACACCTGTATTCACATATGGCAGTGAAACTTGGAACACCACAGAAAGACAATGCGAGAAATTAAGAGTGTCACAAAGGAAACTTGAAAGGAGAATGCTAAATATAACTATAAAGGACAAAATAAGAAATGAAACTATAAGGAAACAAACAGGAATCAAAGACTTTATACAAGTAATAAAAAATTCTAAATGGAGATGGGCAGGGCATTTGGGAAGAATGAATGATGAAAGATGGACTCGATTACTAACGGAATGGCAGCCAAGAAATGTAAAGAGAAAAAGAGGACGCCCAAAAAAGAGATGGAGAGATGACCTACAGAAATTCAGGGGTGCAAGATGGTGGAGAGAGACAAAAGATAGAAGAAGGTGGCGGAAATTGGGGGAGGCCTATGTCCTGCAGTGGACTGAACCAGGCTAAGAAGAAGAAGAAGAAGAAGTATATTCAACTTGATAATTTCAAGCTTACAACTATTTCAAATTCTTCATAAATATAAAAGTCAAAGTCTTTAAGTTAATGTCCTTTCCTTGACTTTATCACCAATCCTCGATGATCAGCAAATCATTTCTATCAGATTATCTTGCGGCAAACACATAAAAATATATAGTTCACTACCCGACGACTTCTATTAGATTTAATCTTAAAAGTTCTGCAAACGTAACGTCAGTATTTCGCTGAAAACTCATGAATCATTGGTCTTCTCCAATTTAGGCACTAATAATTATTTCTCCTAATAATCTTCCTTATTATTAAACTCTTATTAAACTCTGCCTTTAAGACCCTAATTATTATCTCGTTTCTACTTCTAATATTAAGTAAACGAATCGCTTAAGGAAAACTTTACTTACAAGTGTTCGTTGAATTCTCTCGTAGAACAGCTTCGGTGTATCCTGAGTTTATAATCACCGATTCCCTTATTTCGCTCTTGTATCTCCGTTTCCTGTCAAAGTATCTTTGTTGCATATAGTTAACTTTGCCGCTGAGTTCACCTTTATTTCCTACGTATGATGAACTTCGATAATTTATCTCCGGGCACTAACTTTCAAATGTTACCGTTGCTATGTCGTGATCACCCGGTGATTCGAAACGGATCTCATAAATATGTCATTTATAACGAGCGTCGTTTTCCTTCTTCAGAACTTTGCAATGGGCTTCTTATATCATCTTTCGCCCATCTATGCGTCGATCTTGCTGTAAACTATTGCTGCCTGAGATGAAGAGGTCTTCGTCTCCGTTGTGTCCGATTCTTCGATCTAAACTGCTTCCTTATTTTCCTATCCTGGCAATTTTATGATCGTTTCTGCATCTTCGGCTCGTATCCTGGAAAGTCTTCAAACGGCACAGCTATTTCGCCTCGTATCCTGGCGAATCTTCAATTGGTACTCATTCCTCGCATCCTATCGTGGCGAGGGATGGATGTGAACTACCGCCTGACACTCAAAGAAATATCCATCTTCTCGCGATTGGTTGTCTCGTGTCTCGTGCAACAGTTAAGTCAACACTTAACCAAGCTCGTAGATATCACAAAGCATCTTCGTGCCAACAATGCATCATCTGCGCTTCTGGTAAATGCAAAAATAGCTCAACTTCGAAGATTAAACCAATTGTCCTAACTGAGAAAATTAAATTGTCTAAGCAAACTTTTAGGGTTAGAAATTTAACACTGCAATTTCTACAGTTTCTTAAACAAAAGAATTCTAAGATACATAAAAATTCGTGGAAACCTTTATTGTGAAAATAAAGTTTGTTTTGGAGAAAAGCTCACGAACCTGGCTTGTTTATTTTAACCCATTATACTAGAATATCTTTAATAGCTGGATGTATTTCATTAAGTGAGAAGGAAAGGGAAAGGCTTTGGTAGGTTTTTGATTTTGTGGAGCAAAAAAAAAAGCATCTATGGCTAAACTGCTCCATAAGACTTGTGTGTTCTAATAATGGAAAGGATTTATGAATGGAGAATTTTTAAAAACATTTTAGTGAAAGAATAAGAAAGAAATATTTATTTTCTTTTACTTAAAATATTCTAAATAAATAATAATATTTAATGTCTTTGTAAATAATATTTTTGTTATTTTTTGAAATAATTAAAAATGTTGTTTAACCAGTGATTATACTGTATATGGGGTGAGGTTACTTTTTTGTAATATTATTTATAATAATAAATATTATTAAAAATATTAATACAAAAATAATATACTTAATAAAAAAATATATAAATATATAATTCTTTCTGCTTAGAAGGGAAAAGCTTTTGATTTAAATTGAATAGATTTTTAAATATTTTGTTAGATTTATGAGCTTAGATTTATGATAGATTTAACTTTTTAAGTAAATGGCAACTAGTTTTGATGCAAATAAAAATTAAAAAAAAAAATATGTACTACACAAAACAACTTTAAATAATTATTATTTATTTTGGAAATAAATTTGCTAAGATTAAAAAAAAAAAAGACATTAAATATGTTGAATGGTAAAGAATGTTCAGTGTCCATTCGAGAGGAAGTGTGAGAATAAAAGCCGACATTTCCTGAACACTTCTTTGTGTGACTGGAATGAGGCTGTACTCAATAGCTGTTCATAGATTCTAGGTTTAAGTTGCTTTTTTTTTGTAACCTAAATATTTAATTATTTATAGAGACAAAATGAAGTACAATCTTCTACAATATAACAGTGTAATAATTCTATTGTTAGTGTTGGAATATGTACAACTTCAAACAATGTCTCCTCAAAGTGACTCATCTAACGAAACGGACGTTCAAGAAAAGGAGGAATTTGTGAATCATGGGTATCATTCTTTTTCTGTTCTTCCTGGACAGTCTCAGTTCATTTGTGATCCTGGATATATTTGGGATTCTGTTTCAAAAAAATGCAGGCTAACGGATTCAGGAAATCCCCAAAGGTAAGTCAAAGAAAATAATAAAATCTAAATTGAAAAGGGATTCTGTTTTCTTTTGTCAACTAAGTTGACAAAAATTAGCTATTTTCTCAGTAAGTATCAATTTTGTTATAAATAAAATTTTAATATTATTATGATTTTAATAATTTTAATGAAAAGAAATAAAAACCGAATCAAGTGTAAAATCGTCATCAGTCACTACACTGTTCAAAGAACGTTTCAAGTTAGAGATAAAAATATTCTAATTATACATTTAATTCAACAAAACAGATTGTCGGTATCAATCTGTTACAAAAAAGGAGTATCGTTATTCAATTATAGCTACATTATTCCTTTAAGATTAGGCTACAATCAACTACCTTATTTATTTATTGCTACGTCTTGCCCTTTTATTTTGTATTTTTGGTTCAGAGGTTAAATAGTAATCTTTAAATAGTTTTGTTTTTACTTGGTATACTACATTAGATTCTAAATATATATATAATATAGTAGATTTTGCTTTTTGTTTCTTTATGGTTTTGTTTCTTTATGAAAGCAAGTTCGGGTTTTTATTGATAAAATTTCTCTTCTGAACCAAACACTCTACGTAATAATACTTTATTAATTATTAGATAAAAAACGAATTTTTTTTCTTTACTTAAAAGATCATTAAAAAATATACAACGTTATATAATCCAAATTCTGAAAAAAACAAAAACATGAAATACAAGTGATGAGATGCTTAAGAATTTCAAAAAGAAAAATTAGTTCGCTTTTTTATTATTATTTAATCAAGCTATTCTTACTTTAATGAGGCAGAACATCGAACCAGTGAAATTAGGATGAAAATTCGTAATTTCGAACCAAACAATTCCTAAAAATAATATTTCGTTATTTACTACTCACAAAATTTAGGGGATGTCTGCGAAACAGAGGCATTTGAATTTATTTATTCAAGAACATCATCAGAGAAGCAAATAACACGAAAACGGAAGTTGTCTGAATATGCAAATGAGGGGCAGAATCCATTTATTGGGATTGAGCAGGATGTGACACATGGACGTGGGTTCACATTCTCATGTCAAACGTATAAAATGTGTCGCATATTGACTGTTCTGTAGGGTGTACGGTCACCTGAGACTGCTACAATACACTGACAGCGATGAGGCATGGAGAGGATCAAATTGTCCAGCAGTTCCTGTGGGATTCGTGACCACTCACGCACCAGGACAACTTCCAGCTGAGGAAGTGTTATGGGAGATGATTGGTGACTGAAAACACGTCTTTCTAGAGCATCCCGAGCGTATTAGATGGGATTCAGGTCTGGAGAACGTGAAGGCCTGTCGATGCGCTAGATTCCAGCCTCTTGCAGCATGTTGTTGACGAGATGGGGGTGTGCATTAATGCCATCATGCGTGCATTATCGTCCATAAAAAGAAAGTTGGCCTCAACTGCTCCAGCGTTACCACTGTAGGCTGTAGAATTTCATCCCGATATCTTAAGGCGTTCACCGTTCCATTTCGAACAACAAGGAGGTCGGTACACGCTAATGTCTACCCACACCATGATTCCACCTCCACCAAAGGAATGTCTTTCTTGCACGAAACGTGGATTCTCCCGTGTTCATCATTCACGCAAGATCAGGACACGACGAATGTTAGGCTGTAGGCTGAATTTTGGCTCTCACTAAAGAGAACCGTGGACCACTCTTCATGGGTCTAAGAAAGATGCATTTCAGCCCACCTTCCTCGGTTCCTGCGATGTTCAGCAGTTAACGGAATGCATATGATTGGTCGCCGGGCATACAGTCCACCGTGACGGAGTCAATTTCGCACGGTCTGAATACATATCCGTCGTCCAGTAGCAGCGAAAAACTGTCTCCGCAGCTCAGTCGCATTGCTTCGCCGGTTCCTTCGTGCTATTAGCGATCATCTCTTGCAGTGGTGCACGTGGGCGGCCCTGGCCTGGTCTTCTTCGTACTGTGCCGGTTTCTCTGAAGCGATTTTAGAGTCTGCTAATCACGGTTTGGTAGGTCCCAAAACTGCTGCCACTGTCCTTTGTGTTTGGCCAGTTTCAAGACGCTCTATGACTCTCCAATAAGGCTTCCGATTTAGGTAAATCACATTGCAAGGGCATTTTCAGGTGACGACGATTCTGCCACTTGTTGTTGATCCAGGAAAGTGGAGATAACCCAGCAGCCCCAGACTCTTAATACAGGGTTGTGGGCAAATATGCAAATTAACGTTTGCATCATATTTGCATCTTCAGACAACTTCCGTTTTCTTGTCATTTGCTTCTCTGATGATATTCTTTAATAAATAAACTCAAATGCCTCTGTGTTTTGGTTGTATTATATTCATTTCGCAATATCCCCAAAATTTTGTGAACAGTGTATTTACGATACGAATACGAATCCTACCGATGGATGTCTCCCTCCTCAGTGTTTAAGAAAATTACAAATTTAGGTGACACTTTTTGGGGAAGCACTCCTACAAAACAATGCTTTAACAATGTCTAAGTTTCAATTACTTTTAAGATGTCGGAAAAAAATAGCTTCAAAATTGGGGTTATTCAAAATATGCCAGTGAACGATCTTTGAAATAATTTCGAAATTCAAATTCAAAGGGAACTGAAATATTAAAAGTAAAACAGAGAATAATCAAATGACTTCGTTCAGGCTTTTTTCCAACTTTTTTGAACTCTTGATCTTCCTTGACCTAAATATAAATCTCGCAG
This sequence comes from Thereuonema tuberculata, assembly GCA_023159025.1. Classification (NCBI taxonomy): domain Eukaryota; kingdom Metazoa; phylum Arthropoda; class Chilopoda; order Scutigeromorpha; family Scutigeridae; genus Thereuonema; species Thereuonema tuberculata. Next base: position 1,653,717 of record JAFIDM010002131.1, read on the forward strand.
CTCCTTTGTATATAAAAAAACAAACATAATATTTAGTATCATTTGAATGGGAATATTTTACATCTCTTGGTCCAGAAAGATAAGAAAATTGTTTGCTGTATATAGTATGTAAATTTTAGATACGCGATGTAAGGGTTAAATAAACTTAGTTTTTCGGACACAAATTAATAATATTTTGTTTATTTTGTAAATAAAACATTAACATTTAATTAACTTACAATTGTATGACATTCTTGTAATAAAGTCGATTAGAACGATGACCTTATTTCTTTGAGTGTCAGGTTTTCAAATCTGGGCACAAATTTGGAGATTGGGATTCGAATCTCGATTTGGTTTTGATGATTGCCGCTGCCTCATATAAGTAGGACGTCGGAAAAGGAATCAAAATTGGTAAGGCCTTGTTACCTATTTGTGAATACTCTTACTCCACCAAGTTGCATATCTCAGATAGTGGTGACGAAACCAAATTCGATTTCAATGCGAAGTCTGATGAAATAAGTTGTTTTTGTTCTCCAGTAGTGAATGTTGAAGCAGTTCTATACTGAAGAGATCTTTGTTCTGATGTCAACCTCTTTTGAAAAGTATTTATCAAAGTAATCATTGGATTGATTAAATGGGTCACAAACAAAGATTTCTGTTCTTCGTTCAACTCCAAGTCATTGTCTTGTAAACACGTGTGCAGATCAGAAAAGCAACAGAGATTTATCTGTTTCTCATCCAACTTTTTCTTCTTTCTGAAGACTGAAATTTTGATCTGACATTTGCAGAATGGAAGTCTCAGTAACTATCAGGGACATATACTCATGGACAAAAAAATTAGCGCACCAAGAAATAATTGCGGGATCGTAACGAAACTTGCAATGAAGGTACATGTCGGGGAGATATGCAAATGATTAGAAATGCAGCGTGATTGCGCATTACGTATAGCCGGTAGAGGGCGTTGAACATCGTACTCTGTGGAGTATAAAACAGGTAACCAAAGCTTGTTTGAGTGTGCTGAATCATTTACAAAGGAAGAGCTGAGGTAGACATGCCATTACGTTGTGTTCGAAGACAGTATACGCAGTTGTCGCAGTTTGAGAGAGGGAGAATCGTCGGGATGATGGAAGCTGGGTGGTCAGCTAGGCGAGTAGCTCGTCAATTAGGCCGCTCTGATTGTGTTGTGAGGAGGTGTTGGGACCAGTGTACCCGAGAGATGTCATGTACACGAAGACCAGGCTCAGGACGCCCTCGACAGACCAGTCGTCGAGAAGACCGCCACATAGTCAGAAATGCACGCGTACAGCCAACTGCTTCATCGGCCGCCATCCAGGCACAGGTAGCACCTTCACTAGGGGCCGCTGTGTCTTCTCGAACCATACGAAGGCGCCTGGCTGAAGGACAGTTGGTATCGCGGCGCCCATTACGTGTGCTGCCCTTGACGCCCACCCATCGACGCCTCCGTTTGGGGTTTTGCCGCGCACGAGGAAACTGAACTGCAGCGGAATGGAACCAGGTCGTCTGCAGCGACGAATCCAGATTCAATCTCGGCAGTGATGACAATCGTGTTCGTGTGTGGAGAGCCCGTGGTGAACGCTTCAATCCTGCCTTTGCTGTACAGCGACACACCGCTCCCACAGCTGGTGTGATGGTATGGGGTGCCATTGCCTACAATACACGGTCACCCCTAGTATTGTTCCGTGGCACCATGACAGCCCAGCGGTATGTTCATGAAATCCTGCAACCACATGTGTTGCCACTCATGCAACGGCTCCCAGGAGCAATGTTTCAACAAGACAATGCTCGGCCTCATACGGCAAGGGTGTCACAAGACTCTCCGCACTGTTACTACCCTTCCTTGGCCTGCCCGATCCCCACATTTGTCTCCAATCGAGCATATCTGGGATCATTTGGGACGACGAGTTGGGCATCCCACGAGTTTGAAGGAACTAGAAGCAAGGTTATAGCAAATATGGAACGAAATGTCTCAAGACATCATACAGAACTTGTATGACTCAATGCCCGATCGTATCGCATCGTGCATTCGCGCTAGAGGGGGTCCAACGGAGTATTAACTCCTCCGTTCTTTTGCCTTTTTCTTTGAAATAAATTATCCTTTTTCTTTGATTTTCTTATCATTTACTTATATCAAAGTAGTCATTACGTATGTAAATTTTCGTTTCATTTTGACGACTCCTTCTTGGTGCGCTAATTTTTTTGTCCATGAGTGTATATAATTAATTGAGTTTTTCAAGGATATCAAAACGTAAGATAGCTTCAAAACAGCCTACGAACTTCTAAGAACAGGAATGTTTTCTTCAACAAGGTAAGAATAAAGTTCACTCCTGAGTTCATACATCCTTTTCAGGACATTTTCACATGAAAGCCAGCGAGTTATTAGTAATGTTCTCAGCTCTATATCACATTTGTTCAAAATACCTGGAATTTTTAAGTGGCCGAGTTTTTAATGAAGTTCGAACCCTGATTGAAGGACCTCACTGTGAAGGCAGTGTCTCCAAAACATGCAAGGAACTTTTTACGGATCAGACCTTACAGTCCGTCACAATAATCAGCCACAGAACGACCTCCATCGATTCTTAGTTAAAGCTGTTATCTTCCACAAAAAAAACCTTGTATTTTATTTCAAAGAGATCTGTTGCTTTTGTTCTAGATTTTGTGCTTCTGCTTCGTAAACTTGGAATTCAATAAATCGCAATAACAAATTACGTGCGCTTCATTGTTACTTAGTAACTTTAAGTAAATATCAAAATCACCTTTTGAATATTTCAATCAACTGCTCTTAAATTCGTCAGCTCCATTGAGTATTCGACAACTAACAGTATTGTCTGACATTTGACAGCAGACTCGTGTATCCTAAAGCTACCCGCACACGAGGGAGCTTTTTCTGTGCAACTCGTGGAAATTGAGGTGCACAGAAAAAGCTGCATGCGACTATCAGTGCGCAAACGATGCAACATTGTTAGCGCCGCCGTGCGGACAACAAACGAAGCACACTACGAATTTGAATGACATCACTGGACATGACGTCAAGGATACTGCTGTGATATCGTTCCAAAACTAAATATTTGTGATTTATTTTAAACATATGAGAAATATTTTTATAATATTATTAGCCGGTATGTAATCGTAGTTGATGGCAATAATGCGATTCACGAATAACAACGACCAACAGCCAATAATAATCCATTGCTCACTGAAACAATGACGTCATGTGGCAGTTTCCGGAAATGGTGAATGAGCGAAACTCTGCTTGCGATGTGAAATATTCAAAAAAACTAGGTTTTTGAAACGTTCTGATACATTCTGCCGCATTAAATTACTGCATTTACATATAAACTGTATTTATGTGTGAAAGAAACTCGAAATAATCTGATATTTTTGCTGTATTCGCGATTCGCCCATCTCAAGCGAAGGAAAAATGTTTCGACGCCATGTTTCTTCCTTGAGCATGACGTCACGCCTGACGTATAAAAATGCTGCACTGTGATTGGGTAATTCCATGCAACTTTCCGTGGTGCACCGCCGTTCTGTGAAGCTTTTTTTCCATGCAACTTCCATGCAACTTGGCCCATGCAGCTCAAAAAACCGCTCTAGGCATCAAGTTGCACATGCAACTCGGCCAAAAGCTCCCTCGTGTGCGGGCTACTTAACAGACACTCTGTTAAAACAAGGTATTTGGCAGTGGGAAATTTTTTGCTTTAGGGTAAAGCAAGTTAGTTGAAGAGAATTTGTAGGAATCGTAATTTGTTTAGAGAAAGTTGCTTCCTTTTCAGTCATTTTATTTTAACTTGCGAGAAAAATACTCTTGTGGTTTGTTTACCAAACTACGATGAACTGACTTCAATTAATATCGTTTAATTTTACTGGGAAGCATTGATCTAAGAAACTAATAATTTAAAACAAATGACACACTGTGGACGTTCTTCATTTTCTACAAAAGTGCATTTAAATCCAGTAACTGTCGTCCTTCTTCCATTATTTTCGTCTCTTCTCTTCAGAACTGCATCATACATCCGAAATGTCACTTTGTAGTTATATTTATCCATACTGACAGAAAAACAAAAAGATCACAAATACAAACAAGACTTAAAAGCGAACTTCATTCGACCAAAACTAACTTGGCAATTGATTTTGATTATGCAAATACGACTAGACTTCACTCTACGAGAGTTTATAGTAATTAGTAGTTATCAGTTACTATCGAGGCGTCTGCTAGAAGTCACTAGCGCCCAACTCATTTTATTGCCAATCATTCCCTAGCGGAAGGCCGCGGCGCAGAAAACCTCTGACTTCATTGATGTAAAAGTGAAGGACTAGATTTTCTTTCCCCGATATGAGATTAAATCTTCTCTTTCCTTTTTTACAGAAGCATTAATAAAAATTCTTCTTTTTTTTATTTCCAAATGAAAAGAGATGTGTCCTCACTTAACCTATGAACTCAAATAGCTTCACATAATTTCTATTCAACGACTAATTAAAAAAAACACTAGTAATTAGAACTCCTGCTTTCCGTGGGATAGCACCAAAGATCTTTCAGGTCGAGTCAAGCCACCCACATTCCCAAGTAATCTAGTAGTAATTAGAATTCCAAAGCTAAACTACTTAAAAACACCTTTAAATACATTTGTTTCAAATAATATTATGCACAATGCTTTTTAATATGAGCCTGTGCAATTAAAAATAAAAATATATTTGAACCTCCAAAAAAACAGTTAACATCTTACCACCTACGACTAAAAAGAAAAAAATCTTAATTAATTAAAAAAAGTCTACGTGCCTAATTATTCAACAAAATGGTTCCTACAGAAGTCACAAAGGAACCAAAAAGATTTGGCACCTCGAGCTGTCAGTGGAACCTAAATTTCATATTTTTATTATTTTTTTAGGATGAGTTGCTGCTTTTATTTTTAAAAATAAATTAAAACAAGCGATGAACTAAGATTGAATTTTCCGCAATTAAAACATACTTTCTTAATTTTCACATAAATTTCACGTTTTCCCAGTATTTTTCATGTTCTTTCATTTCCTTAATATTTTTAATAAAAAAAAATCATCATTTTCCATATTTTTATTTACAGTATAATATTGATTGATTTTTGCCCTCACCAACAGCAACTAAGGCAAGTTTGAATTTTTTGCTCAAATGGATTTTTCGCAACCTTCTTAAAGACACTACACATTCGTCTTTTCCAAATGTTCATCCGCTACTCAGCGAAAAAAAAAATACCAATTAAATCTGGAAAAGTAGAAAACAGAACTGGCCATCGGTAGGATATTTTGTATGTATTTCAGAACCGTTTGGTTCGAAAACATTGGTCTTAATTTCAGTAGTTCTGTCTAAATAGCGTTCGTACTGATTAGATTTCGTTTAATCTAATGAGAAAACGTAAGTTTTTTAAACAGTCTTTTTGAATGAGAAGTGGATAAAGCGCTGTGTTAAGTTAATCTGCTTTGTTTTATCTCCTAACAAATAAGATTATTCTGTTTGAGGAATGATATTATTTACTCTCAGATATCACTTGAATCTCAACATTCAATAAAAAATGCTGAACTGAAAACATAATTTTAGAAACAATAGTTGTGAGATCAGCAGAGAGAAAAGATGTGCTAGCGATTATGAATTTTGGAAAAGAAACGAAAAACTCTACGGTAAGAAATCCAAATAAAGAATTGGCATAAACTAAAATGGACGAATGAGATTTTGTTTCCATAGCGATCCACAATGCAAGATCGTATAAGAAACACATAAGAAATCTACGTAATTTCTGTCTTTTTTTTTATCAATGTCTAACTCAACGAAGAGTGACGTCTTCGATCTGAAATAAATTAAATAAAAGCCAACACGTATCTAAAAGCCTCTTTTATTTGGTTGTATGGTCAGAGATGAATATATGTGTGAAGTAATGAATATTTTTTTGTTATTAGATGAAGTATAACTAATAATTTTGAATATCTCATAACAAATACAATCGTTTTCAAATATGTTAGGACTAAACGCAAATGCCTGACAATTGATTTAAATTTCTATACAGAGTGATTCAAAATTCCCTGTACAAACTTTGAAGATAAGTCAGACATATAAAAACAAACCGTATTCCTAGTGTAACGCATGTCCCCAAATGCCACCTGAATGTGCTAGAGGGCGCTGTTTGGCAGCATATTAGTTGGGCAGTGTGAGCCATTCTCATTTGAGACGTTGACTTTGTACGAGTAGGATGTATCGCTTCACTAATGCTGAAAGGCCAGATATGCACCTAGCCTTTGGGGCAGCGAACGGAAACGGACGAGCAGCTTTACAATTGTATCGTGAATGGTTCCCCCACCGTTCAATCATCAAACGATTGTGCGTTTGCACCAGAATAATAATGTGAAGAAACTTTGAACACCTACTGTGAACCTGTACGTATACACCTTACTGTCATATTGTAAACATAGAGCTAATAAACATGTTGTTTGCTTTACTTGGTCTCTTTAATTTTTGAATCTTAGTGTCCGTAAACCTTGGTCTCCGCAAACGCCACCCGAATGTGATAAAAGGCCTTCTAGCACATTCGGGTGGCATTTGCCGAGAAACATTCCATAATAATGTTTGTCTTTACATTATTCCTCACTTACCTTTAAAAGTTTGTACAGGGATTTTTGAATCACCGTGTATAGATGAATATAATAAATCAAAATCTATTCTATGCAAGTAAACATCTTTTTCGTAAAATAAAATATTGTCAATGTTGTTGAAAAAGAATTCATTGCAATTCTTTCTCTGCAAAAAAGTTATCAAGAACTCATAATGGACGAAACAAGTCTTATTTTTCCACACGAATATTTGACTCCGACGTTTGTGCGAATCACCTTCGAACCGTAGAATCGTTTCAATTGGTTCCATTTCTCGATCCCTTAAATGGTTGGAATGGATTCTTTAAAATTTGAGATAATATTTATTTACAAAGGGAACAATTACAATAGAAACACGATTATTTTCTTCAGTTGTGAAAAGTAATCCCGAACAGATTGAAATGCAAATTTCCATATTGATATGATTTGGGATAGATAATAACAAATCAAGTGATAAAAAATGAATCTGAAAAGATACAAGTGTGTGCTTTAAATATTCCGAAACAAAAAGAAAAGAAACAATGTCATGGGAAAAGTCTCCTCGAAAATCTTACGTTTATTTAAAACTAATCCTAAGATTCCAACTATGAGCAAAGGAAAGCAACAAGAAAGGAATTGTTAAAACGAACAATTGAAAAATAAGCGTAATTTATTTATTAAGTGCAAAAGAATGTTAAATAATTGTATCAAAAAATATATATCCAAGTTTTATACATTAAAAGACAACAATGATTAATACAAGTGGATTCATGACAGGAGATGTAGTGAAGTGAATGCAAGCGTTGAGTTTGGAAGGTTGATGCAGGAAAACAAAGAGATTGTTTTTTTCCAAAAGTAAAAAATGGAGAAGGATAAAAGTAAACAATGAAGGAATGGATTCCAGTTTATGTTGGTAAAAATGTGAATATAAACTAATAGGTTCAACATTAGAAATTATCTGTGATACATCAAAGAATATAACCTTATAGAATATGATCATGGGAATCAGAGTTGTAATGTAAAATATGAAGATTAATCGTCGCTTGTATCCACAGATCATGATAATCCGATTTCTAGATGACAAGAAAAGATTAAGGAAAGCAGGTTGCAACTGTTTTTCAAGTCAAGAAATTCGGAAAACAGAAATGCATTCCTGTAGATCCCTGATTATTTAAGAGGAATCAGATATTCCTGGGGAGAACAGGAAGAGTTAAAATGTTGTTATTGAAGAAAATTGTTGAATTAAATTTGTTAAATATTGTAACTGAGTAATTCCTATTTGTAAGTTTTATGAATGTTCTGTTTTTGAATCATATTAATTGCTTTAGTTATTAATTGTTTTTACTTTAAATTCTAACGGGTTTCTTAAGTTTAAATTTAAATTAAGGGAATCATTTATTTCTCTGTGATCTTTTCTACCAATTAAGTCGTTGAAATTGTTCTTGATTTCAATTACATTTGTCATTTTCTTTCCTATAAAGAATATGTCATCCAAATAGATAAGAACAAAGCATATATCCTTACTTTTTATTTATTTCTATTTACAAGGTTCACTTTTCATGATATTGATGAAAATTACTTAAATGAAGAATGTCGTATAGAATTACAGGAAACTTATCTTACTTATATCAAGACCAGATATGACTTATGGCAGTTTATTTAGCGAGAAAAAACGTGAATAAACCAACAGAAAATGGTTGAAAGGGAAAAAAAAATAGTAGTGATGTAATGAAAATCAACAATAAACTTAAAGTGAACCTAGAAAAAAAATAGTAGTGATGCAATGAAAATCAACAATAAACTTAAAATGAACCTAGAAAAAAAAATAGTAGTGATGCAATGAAAATCAACAATAAACTTAAAGTGAACCTAGAAAAAAAATAGTAGTGATGCAATGAAAATCAACAATAAACTTAAAGTGAACCTAGAAAAAAATAGTAGTGATGCAATGAAAATCAACAATAAACTTAAAATGAACCTAGAAAAAAAATAGTAATGATGCAATGAAAATCAACAATAAACTTAAAGTGAACCTAGAAAAAAAATAGTAATCATGCAATGAAAATCAACAATAAACTTAAAGTGAACCTAGAAAAAAAATAGTAATGATGCAATGAAAATCAACAATAAACTTAAAGTGAACCTAGAAAAAAAATAGTAGTGATGTAATGAAAATCAACAATAAACTTAAAGTGAACCTAGAAAAAAAATAGT
>JAFIDM010002131.1:1664818-1678810 GCA_023159025.1 Thereuonema tuberculata
TATATATATATAAATATATATGTAAAAGAAATATTCTGCCTTTATGGAAAACCATTATTTTATTTTGTTTGTGTTTATAATTTTGATATTTTAAAGAAAAGCTTCAAAAAAATTGTTAAAAAACTATCTAGAGATTTAAAAAGAATTAAAACTAAGTTTTAGATATTTTTTTCTCCCTAATATTTTTAACAGTAGTTATTGTCTTGAATTCAGCTAACTTCCATTATAAAGGCAAAATATTGATACTGACATCTTGTGCTCCTTCTGGCGGAAGGATACATTACGTCATCTTGTAAATCGTCTGCAGAATAGAAACAGAATAAACTGTAATGCATATGGAAATATGAACTTCATGGAATCTTTCAATTTCTGAGATAGTTGATCTCCAAATCATTCTTTCTGTTTTATTATATTTCCCAGATAAAACATTGGGTTTAATTCTGAATACATAATTCTCGAGTTTCTGTAAAGGCCGTATTACATTTACCATTTCACTCGCCATAACCTCGCCATTTCACTCGCCATCACACATGTCGCGGAGATGGCGAGGGATATCTTTGATGGCGCCATCTCTCACACCAACGCTCCTGGTGACGAATTGTAGAACTTGGAAGTCCAATCGATTTGTATCTATTTATTCGAAATTACCGATTACAAAAATGATTTTCACGATCGGAGGGCATCTTTTCCTTATGTTTTCGTGGATGCTTTCATAAAATGTTACATTATTAATCAAAATCATTTCATAATTTCGGCTTGAAAATTTGAATCGAAAGCGATCGAAATCTCGAAAAGATATCGTCGTTGATCGAGATTTAACGAGACTAAATTATTTATCGAAAGTGATTTATCGAAACTGAAAACAAAGAAAAACAAAACGATGAAAAAAAACATGAATATTTCCTATTTTAATTAATTAAATACATTCTTTCACCTATCCGATGCATTGACTAAATGGTTTTTATATAAATCAACGCTATTTTTTTCGTAAATAAAACGTAGGCATGATGACAATTGAGAAGTGTAAATGTTCCGTTTGATGGAAGGCGTTATGATAAGTGGAAGCGGTACACTAATCACTCGCCATCTACCCTGACATTGCCTACGTTATGGCTTGCATTTATGGCGAGTGAAATGGTAAATGTAATACGGCCTTTATAGGATCATCATCATCTTCAACATCATCGGAGGACGTCAAGCCTGGAGAGAGCCTCGTCGTCTGTCGTGTCCAAATCCTCTCTAAACAATTTCTGATGATTACTGCCTTCTTCTGTATTTTGTACGAAGCTTTCCTCCATGGGAGTGTCTGTTGGAATTGCAACTTTTCCTTTTCCTTTTGTTGCCAAGTTTTCTATTTTCTGTCTTCGGATATCCACGAAACATTTCAAAGTAATGACCTGTGTAGAAATCTGATCAGTCTCTTTGTTTTCCATCTCACTATTTACTACAAAGTTTGACTTTCGTTGATATTATTTTTCTCCATGGCAATGACTTACCAGCTTCTGCCACAGCACAGCTAAGAAAATCATCATCATTAAGCACATAGGAGTCAAAGTCTTTCTAAAATCAGATAATTGATATGATGTTTCATGGTGTCCTGAATTTTCCAATACATTCTGCAATTTGATAAATACTGAGTGGAATTATTATTATAATACGAAGTGCTTTAATTTGATTTGAAATGAATATTATATCAGAATGGAATTAAAGATTTTATATAAATTCAGGTGCCCTTTTTTTTATGATATGTTTTCTTTATATTTCAAAATATATAAATCTTATTTAAGTTGACTCAACTTATATCATTTATTTTATATTACATCTGTGCTCGAATCTTAACTTAAAAATCTGTGCATGATTTGTGCAATACCTGCCCCATGAGTAATTGTTACACTGTGCCCGTTGGGTCTAAAAATGTTTAGGTCAAAATTCCAGGTAACCTACTTTTTATTCCATAAATGTAAATTCTACTCATAATTTCTAAGCAGGGGGAAGGACTCCTTAAATGATCCCTTTAAGAGAAATTTATCTGTAACTTAACCAAAACGGCATAAATGCTGGAAGATGTATCAATTCTCTCACTTGTACGTTAACTATTCTAATTTTTTTTTTTTTTAAATTTTCAATCAATGTTTTGTAGCATATTTCTGAAACCAATGCAAAAGGATCGTTTTGTCCTCGGGGCAGGGTAATATGATCCCCTCCTTTAAAAACAATGGGAAAAAGCTTTTATGGATATACTGTATATTTCTTTGAAAACTTTGAAACCTACTAATTGTATAATACATCAAATCCATTTTCTTATTTCTAAGAGTTTTGAACAGTTTATAATTATTTTGATCACCTTATGGTAAATAAATTTTTCGTTAAGAAAAATGTTTATTGATCAGACTAAATACAAATTCATAGGAAATTCTTCGTTTAAAATCGTTTTCTCAAGTGCTTAAGCGTGCTTCTTCGTGTTCTTTAGTCGAAATGGAGCCTGAGAGCAGTTGTCACAAGAATAAATGTCATCTTCATCAACACCAGCACACATATCGTGAACCCACTTCCGGCAACTTTGGCTCATTATCCACCCTTACTTTTCTGCTGACTTTGAATACATTCAGAGAAGATCCACTTTACGTCTTCTTCAGGTTTATCTTCAGATTCAAAAACGTCCAAAGACCTGTTTGTTGCTTTGCTTCCTGGGGATGACCTTTAGGGATCATTTTGCCCCAAAACATGGATTCGTTTTACAAGGCTGATGTGTGTCGAAGCTTACAGAAAAGTAGAGTGTACTCTGTTGAATCAAAAGCTTAAAGTATTGACTTTTTAAGATAAAAAGCTAATAAAATCAATAAACAAATACGTTGCTTACATTATAAGAAACTACGCGAAAACAGGATTTTCGGCTGCAGATCACAATCACTTCTTTCCAGGTGAATGATACAGGGATATAATTCTCGTGTCATCTGACAGGTAGCACCATTAGTATGAATAGTAGAGGGGAGGATCGTTTTACCCCAAGGGATCATTTTAGGAGCCTTTCCCCTATAGGTGTTAATAACATCGATGTGTAGAGACTGACACTGTTTCATTATTATAATATATCTACAATATAATATTAACTTAAGGAATGGTCAGAATCGTATGAAACAAAATACTATATTTATCGGAAAATTAAAAAAATTGATTTAATCCCAATGATCTGCACACGTACTATTCAGCTTCACAATGGCTACTGGCGGAAAGTGTCAACATAGCTACTGCCAGGGGTTTCGTTCTCGGTTTCGTCAAAATTCTTGTAACATTGTACCCCGTGTTACATCTGCCCCAAGTTCCCCAACATAATGGAATTGCTAACTTCATGGTGGAGACTAAAATCTAAATGTATTTCGTTTTCTATGAGAACGATTAAATTAAATTAAAAATAATTTTATTTTTTCATTTGTCAATATATAGTGTTGTAGGGAAAATTCCTTTTTATGGCTGAGAGCGTTAGTTGTGGTTCACTGTAGAGGTGGGGGAGGATGAAATCTCCATATTTGAAATTTCGGAAGGACCATTCACTTTAATATTCATCATCAGCCATCTTCTGTTAGTAATCACAGTCTTCAGAAAATGTGCCACCTAAATTTGTTAAAAAAATCTTTAAAAATCACCTAAAAGAACAAGGTTTTCCATGAATATGACATTATCGAAGTGCATCGCAATCAGCTGGTTTGAAAAAAGAAAAGAAAAAGAACAATCGTCTTAATTTCAATGGTTTTTGCATACTTTGATACCTTGATGGACCCGTAGTTTCATCTAGGATTTCTCCACAGATGCAGGTCGCAGAGATGCTTCCAATGTCCCTGTCCTGTGCCTTCCTCCTCCAGGTTCTTCCCAACATCTTGACCAAGGGATCCTCCCATCTCGTCGGTGGTCTTCCACGTTTTCTCTTTGTTCTAGGTATCCAGTTGGTGATCCTGTAAGTCCATCTATCATCCTTCAATCTCGCCACATGTCCAGCCCATCTTCTCTTGTTGTTATATATCTGCTCGACCACATCCTTCAAGCCAGTTCTTTCACGCAAATCCAAATTTTTGACATGATCCAGTTTGCTTACACCACAAATTTTTCGCTCCATCGCACGCTGGGTCACCCTGAGGCCTTCCTCTTCTCTCTTTGCTGTGTTCCAGGTCTCAGAACCATACAACAATGATGATAGTATATTGCTGTTAAAAATATTTGCTCTAGTTTTTATGTCAAGCCTTTGATCTGTGATGGAAGTTCTGAGACGGTTGTAAGACAACCAGGCTGATCTTTTTCTTTGAGCTAATTCTGCTGAGAGATCATTTGTCATTGTGATGACTTGGCTAAGATATTTATATCTATCAACACATTCAACAATGGTACCATCGAGGTGCATTGTATAGTCACTTGTTTGAGAATTTTTAATCCATTTTGTCTTCTCGACATTTATTTCAAGTCCTATCCTACTGCAGTTTTCATGGATTTCTTGTGGCATTTCCTCCAGCTCCTTGGGGTCTTGGGAGACCAAGACAACGTCGTCTACGAACAGGAGGATATTGAGAGTTTCACCATCGACATTGATTCCTCCTCTCAATTCAGATTTTCTGAGAATATATTCCAGAGGGTTTTTGCATAATTACTAAAAAAATAAAAAAAACAAAAAACAAAGATCAATATCGTCCAAGATCTTGGATACCAAGTAAGATATACAAGTAGGTAAGTAGTCTAACTTACATCTTAGGTTCATTTCTTTTGTTCCTTTCCATCCCTCAAACATGCCCCCTCCCCCATCCCCGAAAGTCCTTGGACTGATGCTTGTTCAATTCCCAACACGGTTGATATTTAAGCATATTAGTAAGTTTAAGTTTTCTGGTCAACAATATTTTTGTGTTGCTTTCATTTTTTTCCCTTAGCAGCAATGGCTCAAAATTATCGCTTACAAATGTAAACTAGAATCATAAAACTGACTTTCTTTTTTAAATTTCAACTGTAAGATAAATGTTTTAAATTTGAGAACCGAAGAAAAAGTCATTGGCGAAATTGAGATACAGGAATAGTTGTTAGAAGAGTTGATTCATCTCAGCCTCAGTGGACAAATGGTCAAAGTCAAATAACTGATTCAAGCAACTGAAAGTGAATTTAAATTAGATAGAAGTAAACACATACGAAACATTGGAGTTAAGATTCGGTTCATTAAATATCTTTTCAATTGTCGTGTTGTTGAACAGAATAAATAACTTACAAGGAAAGTGAGTGACCTCGAACGCTGAGAACCGCACGAAAATGTGCTTAGAATATAAATCGCTCATGCCAAAAATAGTGATATGAGTCATTCTCATGCAAAACTGCACGTCTTACCATGAGCGGCATTTGAATGATCACCTATTGAAGGTCCAAGAGAACTTTGGTTACGCGAAGGAACAAAATATCGATATAATAGGACCAAAAACCCACGTTTCGTGACGATATTGCTACATTTCCGTCTGCTTACAATAATAACGCTATCTGAGCAACAAACTTTTTCTACTGACCTGATAGTAAGTACTTGTTAGTGCAGGTACAACACGGCACAGTCGGATGGCGCTAGCAGACAACAGCTGAGTTTTTCATGAGAATGACTCATACCACTGTTTTTGGCATGAGCGATTTATATTCTAAGCATATTTTCGCGCGGTTCTCAGCGTTCGAGGTCACGCACTTCCCTTGTTAGATATTAAGACTAATAGGAGTAGTAGGTGATGATAACCTTTAGTGTAGAGAATTTATACAACATCATCAGCGTATAATAAATTGAAAATAGATTTAAATAATGTAAACAAATGGGCAATACAAAACCATATGACTATAAATATTAAAAACGAAAATCATAATAATGAAAAATAAAAATAAAATTATTAATAAAAAACCATACCATATGTTACATAATTCTAGGGAGTCTGCTAGGGGTTCGCCATCATGGGAACACTAGCGCTCCCTGGAACACGGAGGCTTCGGATACGAAGCTCGCACTTCGGTGCGTACCGCCATACATACATACATATGTTACATAATATAACATGTAAAAATATTGACAATATATGTCCAATAAATAATTACCAATGCAATTGTGAAAAAATCGAATACATAACGCAACAAAAATATTTGGGAATATTTATTGGACGAGAAATTTTCTTGGAATGAACATTATCAATATGTCATAAAAAAATTAAATACATTAACATATCTATTCCACAATTTGAAAAAATAATTCCTTTTAGACACAAGTTAATTGTTTTTAAATCTTATATAAAATTTAAAAAAATGGCCTAAATTGCTGGATTTTCATAAATAAGAAGCAAACTGAAAATATAAACAGAATATTATTCAAAATATTAGATAAAGTTTTTATTAATTTCAAAAACAAAGGAATGGATGAAAAAAATAGTATTAGGAAAAGATTTAAAATACTAACAATAGAAGAAAAATTTATTTATAATGTAAATATTTGATATAAAAAATGAAAGAAATAGAAGTATGGAAGAAAAAAAAAACGAGAAATAATTGGCTGTACTCCTTAAATAACTATAAGATTAAAAACAATTATGGATATCGTTTAAAACGCCATATTATCTACAAATTATTTAAACAAATTAAGTGGGAAGATTATGAATTTCAAAAAATTAAGGAAATATAAGAAAAATTAATTTCTGATGTTATTGAAAATAAGATAAAATTATAATAGTTATTAGTTAAACAATTATTTAATTTAAATAGTTGGTAATATAGTAATATTATATTAACATTTTACTACTAAAATTACTTAATTTATTTCAAAAACTAAAGTCAATAAATAGCTTTTATTACTAATTATTGACAATATTTCTGGTTTTGATTATAGTGTTAAGTTTATCATATCACTAATCAGATGTTTATCAACTTATATAATTGGCTAAGTTCGTCTGTCTGTCTGTCTGTAACTCGATATAATTAAGCTATTAAGATAGATCCAAGGGTTCTCAATGGTACCATTGAATCAAGGTTACTCAAATTGGATGAAATATTAGTTCATTTTGTCATTCCATGTTGTTTCCATGAAATTTTATCCTTGGGAACTGACGACAACTGAAATTCTAACAAATCTTACGTTCAAAACCAAATAATTTTGTTACCACTGCATCCATTTTAATGAAAGTTTGCATACTTACTGAGTTGTTTACGCTGATTTTGAAACTCAAAACCATTTTTGTCGTAGAAGCTTCGTTCACAAGTTAGCGCAGTATTTAGATTACAAAGGTAAGTTTTAAATGCCTTTTGGCGTTATGGATCAAAAATAATAATTATTCCATCTTTTAGTAAAATTTATTTACAAGGAGAAACTTTACATATGGTTGGTATTTATTTACCAGAGCCTGTTTTTAGTCATGGACAGTTATAGGTTGCTATTTCTCGAGCACGTCGTGCTTGCAACGTCAAAATCAAAATTCTTGACCGAATAGATCAAGGACATCTGATAGAAGGATCTGATGCTGTTTTTACAAAAAATGTAGTTTATAAGGAGATATTAACTTTGTAGTTGACAGTTGATAATAAAATGATTTTTTAGATTTTTTTATGCCTGTCGTCCGACAGGCTTTGCTGCTAGTTTTTTATTAATATACTTTTTTACAATTATTCAAGCAATAAAGCAAATTACGTGCGTTCAATATTTAATGCTAAATGTTAATGTGGCCAGCGCACATATTAAAAGATAAAAAGCTAAAACAATAAAAAGATAAAAACTACAGTTTCAACTCGACACCGCGAGCCGTTGGCAAGTGGCTTAAGACAAGAAGACAGCGGTTTATATTGAAAAAAAATCAAAGGCGAACCAAAAAAAAAAGCTGGGAATTGGGATGACGAAAATGACCTGACATCTAACGATCCAGCAAAGAACTACAAAAGAAATAAAACAAAAGAACAACAATTAAATTAAATTAAAAAAAAAAGAAAAAAAAATTATAATTAAACCTACTAATCAAAGCAACCCGTGTCCCTATCTTTCCTGGGAAAACCATAAAAATAAATAGTTTTTACGGATACCGTATCGTTGTAACGTAGGGGATCCATTAAAATTCGAAGGGATTCCCTACATTTACGACGTAATTCATGCTCTTCGTGGCAAACAATAACCGGACGTTCGTATTCTAACGCATGCCCGGTTTCCCGTACATGAATTGCGGTTAAATAATTAAAGTCATTTGTACGAACCGCCGCCTCATGCTGGGCCATACGTCGCTTGATCGGCTGGCCGGTTTCCCCTAAGTACCTACACCCAAAAATCTTTGCATTGCAAAGCATACACCACCCTTTTGGGATTGCTTTGCCGGGTATTTGATTATTTGTTTATTGCATTGGCTAAAGTGGCAGTGATAGCCGATGTTAACGTTAAAGGGGGCCAAAATCTTTCTTAGAGCAGGGAATAGGAGGCTATGAAAAGGAACAGATGGAAAAAGTTGGGGGACCGTTGAATGCCTCACGGGCGGATTGTAAATGCGTTGTAAAGCACGAACCATGCATTTTTGAACAAAACCTAAAGGGTAGCCGTTAGAGAGTAAAATACGTTGAATAACTTGGATTTCTCTTTCGAACAAATCTCTAGAACTGGATAACTGAAACGCCCTTTTTACTGCCATGTAGACAATATTCATTCTAAAAGACTGAGGGCATGCTGAATCCGTAATGCAAGGTGAGACCACTTGAGGTCGGTTTACGATAAACCTCCGTGTGAAATTCTTCGTGTGTTCTAGCAATACGCACGTCCAAAAAAGAAATACTGTTACCGGATTCCTTCTCCATTTTAAACTTAATGTTAGGGTGGATATCATTAATGATGTCCATGATACCCAACTGGATGGAATCCTCAGAGTAAAAAAGAAGATCATCTACATAACGGCGATATAGAGGGATGTGCACATGCCCGTAATCAAACAACTGGAAATCCGTATCCTCAATAAAAATCATACAAATTTCGGCTAAAATGGCTGATGCAGAGAGCCCCATGAACAATCCATTGGACTGCCTGAAATAAGTGCCGTTAAATTCAAAAAATTGCACATCAAACAAAGCACTAATTAATGGCATAATACTCTGTAGAGAAACATCGGCAACATGATATCTGTGAAACTTACTTTGAATGTGGTGAAAAGCCTTAGAAATAAGATCCAAGGATATTGAGTAAACAACGAGTCAACATCTAAGGAGAAGAAACTAAAATTGTTATGATAAGCCAAACCCCGAACCCTCGACATGAATTGCTCATTATTGGCCACAGCAAAATTGGAAGAAATCTTAAATTTAGTTAACTTATTGAAAATATGTCTCGAGAAGATGGCAATCATGGACGAAGTACAATTAACTATGGGCCTCACAGGGAAAAGCCCAGATGATTACCATCTTTGTGGACCTTTGGTAAGATTCTGAGCCTAGGGACCTTTAAATATTTATCCTTCAAACAATCTGCAAAATCAGAAGAAAACGCGCTCTTAAACAAATTACACGCAATTAACCTAATGCGATTAACAACGCATTTATCTCGATTAGAGAAAAAGGACAGCCCTGGAGTTGTGTTAATAAAATTAGCCCCCATAGATAAATATTGGTCATTACTAAGGACTACAACTTTACCCCCTTTATCAGCTTGCACAAATATAATATTAGTATCACGCTTAAGCTGACGCAAGGCAACACTTTCCAAAGGACTGATATTGGGACAGTCCCATTTCCTTGCAAAAGCACTCTTTATGATGCAGTTGATGGAACCTCTAGTCGTTGGGAGAACAGGCTGGGGTAACCTCTGCAATCCAAATTCAATGCTGGCGATGACGTAACATCGTTACGAAGACGTTATCTTCTTATCCACCGTAATTACAGATTTATAGCTTGACTACATATTACATTATCTTCTATTAAATATTTAGTACAACTATTCTTCAATAGTCAATTGTTATACTTTAATCAACATTCTCGAATAGTTCGTCCTCAAGAGTATAAATAAATTTATCATATTATCTCAGATGACTTCAGTAATGATTACTTGATCGAATGTGATGTCCCCTACCACAATGTAATCACTTATCTGATTTGGATTTATCTTTTTTTCTGATAATCGATAGCACTACTGATATTCATATGTAATCATATCACTTTACACAATATTTATTTCCATATCTTTATGGAAATTTCTAGAAATTCTGAAAACACACAATTTACGTCCATTACGCCACGCACACATACCAAAAGTATTTTATCTGTGCTTCAATTAATCACTTTTCATATACTGTTGAGCACATTCACTTTTTGGCTTTTTTTTTCAATATTAATATCTACTCTAAGATTAGTTTTCCTTGAATATACTAATTAAATATTCAACAAATGGTCTAAAGAAAACTGAGACTGACTATAATTATAGTGAATATTGATCGTAATATAAAAGTGAATAGCAGATAACAAAAACTTTGTTATCTAGTACAGTGAACTGACAAAACATTTCGTCCTCCTCTAGCCTGAAACCAGCCTATACCCTGCAAGGAATGAACTCAACCAGAAGCTGGAAGGTTGCCAGAGGTATTGCCAGTCACACAAAATAACTTTAAAAAAACAAAACAAATATGGTTAAAAATCTAAACTAAAATGACGTTTTGGCCTTTCGCTGTACGGGCCTTTCTCGACGAAAATGCAAGGGAGCAACAGTCAGAATTGCAAATGACCATTATTGAGAGAAGAGCCAAGCATGTTAAGCCAAACAAAAAAAAAAAAAAAAAAAGCTCTAAAATGCAGTCCAATCCAACCCAGTGCAGAGAAAACAGGAATTGTTGAGTAAAGAGAACTGGGGTTAGACTAACTTTTACGTAAGTAAGAAAGCTGATGGAGGGAGGGGTTAAAGTAACTTTCTACGAAAACCATAATCTGAAACAGTTTTGACGGAAAGCGTATGATTGATTGACAAAATGACTAGGATATCCATTCGAGGCCAAATTATCTCTAATATTATTAATCTCAGCATCAAAAACAATTAAAGAGCCGAATATCTAAATGCTCTACCTACCGTCATGCCGACGACCTTGAATGGCACAGGACATGCGGAATTGAAATGCAAGGTGAGGCCAGTATTTGTTGATTTTTGGTAACCGAATGTAATGAAACTGTGATCTAATCTGGAAAATAAGAACATCTAAGAAGGGAATCCTATGATTTTTTTTTCTTTTCTATTTTGAATTGAATGTCAGTTCAAAAAATGTCCCAATACGCCATGTTGAATAGTGTCATCAGTATAAAGAATAAGGTCATCAATGTAAAGAGGTATGTGGAGCTGTCCATAATCGAACATGGAGAGTGCCATATCCTCAATATGTATCATACAAAGTTCGGCTGTACAGGCCCACGCGGCCAAGCCCAAATATCTGTAAGTCACCCCTTTGAAGCCAATATCTGTAAGTCAAACAATGCTTGAATAAGAGGTCTTAATTTATAATATTACTCGAATTCAAAAAATGCACATAAAACTTAACCTTTAGATGTTGAAATGTTTTAACAATCAAATCAAGAGAAACAGACGTGAAGAGAGGCTCCACGTCCAACGAAAAGAAAGTGAAACCCTGGACGTAATCCAAATTACGAATTTTTTTCACAAATTCCTAATTATTTTTTATACTGACTGAAGAAGCAAAATTTAAAGCTTTTAATTTATTATACATGATAATCGATAAAATCTTAACAGCAAACGAAATGCAGTTGACAATCGGGTTCCTTATCCTTGTGAACCCTCAAAGAAGCAAATGACTGACTGTTGTCTTTTCGGATGTCATGTGAACGTCCTTAAATAAGCCACGAGCCACTTTTCTTTAGACTGCGTCAAAAATAAGGACACCCCTTTAGTGAAGCGTAAACATTGTTTACCCATTTCATTGTATTGCTCCAAAACAACTGCAACTCCCTCTTTGTCGATTGGAACAACCAGGATATCGAAATTATGTCGTTAATGGTTGAGGGCCACGAACTCCAAAGGATTAAGCACTCAATAGTCTTTGGTCCAATGAAGAAGAGATTTAACCACGAATGGACGAGTCCAAGGGCATTTTAATAAACCAACTTCAATAGAGGGGATAATGTTCTCGATCTTAGGCTTCGTGAATTCCAAAATTGAAGTCCTTTAGCCAAAACTTGTTCTTGGCACGGGCTGAGACCAGATTTGCTTCAATTTAACACTCTAGGGAGGAAAAATGAGAAGGCGACCAACGAGTCATGCTTAATCGGGTAAGCTTGCTGATATGTGTATTGGAAATAGCCTTGAATAGGTATCTTAGGTTTTCGGCCTCTTCCTGCTCGGATGGGAAACTACCCGTCTCCTCAAATCGATGAAACATGCGTCGCAAAGCACGTGGTGTCACTGGAACTTTCCGTAATGATTGCGGCGTCTGTAATCGCTAAGAGCTGCAGCAGCGTTTTCATCCTTTTTTTCTATGTTTTGAGTAAATTTAAAATTTTTATTTCAAATATTTTCTATCTGTCAGTTTAGAATGTCACCTTTCGCAGTATTTTTCCCTAAATCCTGCTTTGCCTTTCAGTTCCCTTTCACTAAAATCACTTCTCAACCTCAGAAGAAAATCTACAGCAAAAAGGCCTTTTGCGTTTCGTTTTCAGTTCATTCCCGCTAACATTTGATGAATTTCAAATAAAAATGTTACGTAATTTTTTGTTTTTCTAATAAATTATGTCAATCAGATGAAAAAATTAATTTGAAAAAGGGCTTTTGATGTAAAATATCCTTTTCTTTTCAGAATTAAAAAGATTTAAAGAAAAAGAAAAGAGAGGAAAGAAGTTATTTATTTTTAATAAAAATATTCTACTATTTAATCATAAGTTTATTTTAAGAAAATAACAAAATTTATCTAAAAATAAATATTAAATTAAGATTGTCAACGTAATTTTATTTCTTGTTTCTTTCTCCTTTTTGTGTAATTGTTTTTAATCAGATGTTAAAGCAAACATTTGGACATTCTATTTCATTTCTCAATTAAAATGGTTATATTAAGAGAATCAGACACAAAACAGAGCAGAGGAAGGTTGCTGTCGGGTCTTATTTCATAATTACATTCATAAATTATTGACTGAGGTGTCGGTTCCCTTTAGTGCTAATACGGTTTTTTTATTCCAAACATCCGGGTCAGCTTCTATCAAGAGACCATTTCAAATTATTGGCTTCATTTGGATCAAATTTCCTTAAAAAGTTTACATTAAAAAGAAATATATATTTCAGAATATTTATATTTTATTTTTGTATATTTGAAGCTTTAATTTAAATGCCTACTGAATAAAGAATTTAAAACTAAAACCAAATATATCGAAACTTGACGACTTAAGTGTTTTATACATTACCTTTTAATTTCCCTCAGATTCATTTCCTATAAAACTTAATCTTGCAATAAATATTTAGTGAAATTTCTTAAGAAAATGCGAACTACAACAATGTTACGTCACCTTTAAAAGCAAACAAAAAAAGAAAATATACTAATTACATTTTAATATGTATTCTTAAAAAAATACGAATAGAGTCCTAATCATTTTATATTACAATGTTGTTATAATTTTTAATTGATTTAACTAAGAAAATCTGGTGAATCTGTGTATTCGCATAGGCTTCATTTATAATGGACATTTTTAGCCTCAGTCTTTTCATAATTATCATGAAGATTTTTTTCTTCTGCTTATTACTATTTGCTTATTTACTGTTTATTACAATAAAGTTCTTCGTTATATATTAAAACAAATATATTCCTTTCATTTTCATCCATCTGTTAAAACTTCTTCAACGATATTTCACGGAAAACGATCGTTCAGCTTTTTCAAGTCTTTCGCAAAAGAAAATAACAATAATATGTACTAATCATTATGTTAACAATGTACTATACATTCAATGGCTGTTCACTGTGTAATCTTTGTTGATGCATGTTTTTTTAATATCCATTATGTAAATTTCTC
>JAFIDM010002131.1:1678820-1698985 GCA_023159025.1 Thereuonema tuberculata
TGAGATAATGCATTGCTATTCACTGTGTAACCTCTATCTTTGTTGATACATGAGTAACTTTTTATAGTATAGGCTTCAATCATATACCTTGTGTGTTTGTCTCTAATTTTGAATAAAATCTCCACAATTGGGTCGGGATTATGTTTTTCATTAATGCAGTGTTCTGCCCATTCCGACGCTTTTGGCTTGTTGTTCCTAAAAGCAGCAATATGTTCCTGTACTCTCTCTTTTAAAGTTCTTCCTGAATTTCCAAAATAATTTTTTTGACATGTTCTACATTTTAATTTGTAAACAGTACTCATTGTATTCCAAATATCATTTTCGGTTTCACTTTTCTTTTTTAAAAGTGATTTTAAATTTTTGCCCCTTGTGCTTAGTGTTTTTATTTCATTTTATTTGCAAATGTTTTTTATATCTTTTATGAATTTCGGCTTCGCCAGGTAATTTCAGTATCTTATTATATGATGATTTATTTGCGTTTCTAATTTTTCTTCCTTTTCTGAAAAAATCTTTAATGCATTTGTTGATAAAAATTTCCGGATGTTTTCATTTATTTTATTGGATATTTTACTTTTCGTTAAGTTGTTCTTCGTTTTTGCTTTATTATCAAATTTAAGATATTGTATAATTTATCACTTCCTATTTTTATATAATCTTTACATTTGTCAATTTCAAGCAACTTCACGAAAAGACAGATGGAAATAATACATAAAATACAAGAAGACAAAGACAGAATAGTAATACACTCAGGTAAAGGTAATCATTTAGTTATTATGGATACAGAAGAATATAAAAAGAAGATAGAAGAACTATTGAAATCGAAAGGATACCAAGAGATTAAAGAGAACCCAACTACGAAATTATTCAAAAAAGTTAAAGTATTATCATCTACTCTGCGAATAGAAAAGGTAATAAACAAAAATCAATATAACAAAATTACTGCAAACATGTCTACAAAAGCACGTTTTGAACCAAGACCCAAAAAATCCATAAGGACAATATACCATTACGTCCAGTAGTAAATTCATATGGATCACCAACACAAGGATGATTAGTACATATTATTGTTATTTACTTTTGCGAAAGACTTGAAAAAGCTGAACGATCGTTTTCCGTGAAATATCGTTGAAGAAGTTTTAAACAGATGGATGAAAATGAAAGGAATATATTTGTTTTATTTTATAAATTTTTCTATATCAAAAAGAAACTGTAGCTTCATCTACAGCATCAGGCAGTTGTAGGTGATTTCTTATTCTATCAGAGAATGTCTTTCCAATAATTTTAGAATTTATTAATCATTAATTAAAAAAAAGAAAATATTTAGTAAAATGTGTTGTGTGCATTTGAGAAACGGTTGTTTTTAATTCCTGTAGAAGCTTTGATATCAATTTTTTGTAAATCCATGACTTCCAAATTATTAGAAATTTCAAATTTTTCGAAATTGGACGTCTGTGGTTTATTCAATTACTTGGTAAACTCTTTTGAAAGTAACATCATGACTTAGGAAACATCTGCTTTTGAAATCAAATCATTCGTTTAATTTTCTAAAATATCTCTCAAGATTTTTCTTAGATCAAAACTAGTGATAATAATTCATTATTATTCATTCTTTTGTTTTTAATTTTTTAGAAAGGAATTTTTTATACTTAAAAACTTAATAAAAGGATAAGGAAAACAAGAGAAAAGAAAAGAATCACTTGTGGATATCATTAATGTTCCTAAGTTTAAATGTAGAATCGTTTTCATTCAAAGAAAATAAATTTATTCATGTTATTAAAATTAGCACTAGTATTTAAGGATTTAGTTCCGTTCCATGATAAAATTAATTAATAACTTTAAGAAAGAAATTCTAAAATGAATTTGTATGTTTATGATTCAGTAAATAGATATGATGTTCCTTACTGCCTAAATAACATTAGAATAGAAGTGACATTTTAAAATAAAACCTTTACTTTCAATTTATCCGTTAAATTTTATGTGGAATATCTCATTTTACATCCAACTATAAAATTTGACTGCAGTTGGTTACGTTGATGAGGCTCTAAAAGTGATTGCTGAGATAGTGTAAAGGTTACGACATGATCTAAATGTCTTAAGTATTGATATTTTGGAGAATAAGGCTCAAAACAAAATGAAGGGTTTATTGCGGTTAACGTTTGTCTGCTTGACTTTGGACCTAAGTGTTGTTGCTGATACAGGAGTCGGTCCTTTAATAGTGCCGTTAAAAAATCGCAAACGTCAAAGGCCTAATGTTGTTCACAGTGCTACGTTAAAACCCCCAGAAAAGCAAATGGCAGGAGTCATGGACAAAGTAGCCTTTTCAATTAAAGGTGATTCAGTTGCCATTAAAAACTTTCAGAGGAATTCCGGCCACGACACCCGTAGATGCCCGCATGGCTTTGAGTTTGACTTCACTGCTAGCCTTTGCAGATCGAATCAGGTAGGATTATTCAGATTTATACATTGATTAGTCAAAAAAAAATTATTCTTTTTAATAGGATTATTGAAAATGTTTCAACGAATCCATTAGTTTTGAACTTTTCGTGAAGCAGAAATAAGGGATTTTATTTTGGTTAAAAACCTAAAAGAAAAGATCCCTCGCGTTTCATCCTTAAGATTACAAAAAGTAAAATCAAGATCAACAAAACAGAATCACTCAGTTGGAATTCACTTCTTTTTCCAAAAAAAAACCATTTTATTCTTAGGAAAAAAATTTCTTTTTTTTACTTTTTCGTTAATTACTGTTATTTACATTAAAACCAAAACGAACATCAATACCTTTTGTCTTTCAATGTTATCTCGAATCTGATATTATACAATTAATACAACAAAACTTCTACACAATAAGATCTGAAGATGTCTGTCCATTTGTTTGTTAATCATTTACCTGTGTTATGACCCATTTTGCATAGAAATTGATACTTTGGAAATAGTGACATTGTTGCTAATTTGATGGGGACTAAATTTACTGATATCCATTCATGGCAGAGGTTCAGTCTAGGTGGTCTCTTAAAAAAATACAACTAATGAATCATCACTTTCAGAAACGGACGTCTTGAAATCGTTTGGGATTTTTCCTGTGACCAATGGCGTCTCCGGTGGCCATTGTAATAGAACTCTGCTTCCTCTCTGTAAAGGATGTTCTTCAGCTTTGTATATCGTCGTTCTATAACCTGATATCTTCTGCTATTTGTAAAGATAATGCTCCAACACTTATAACATGACTTCTTTGCCGTTACATTTCCTACACGTTGGACTACTAATATATTAATGTTTCTTCTAGTGACTTGCATTTAATAAAATGCAAGTTAAGAAACACAAAATATTTCCGAATGGTCTTCTACCGTTATTATTTGAAGGCCAAAGCAGCGTTGCAAGAGTTTTGTGAGACAAGACAGTAATAATGTAACTTTATTCTTCACAAAATCACACCTGTCTTCATTGATGGTACACGGAAGGATTCTACTCCTGCTTTCCAAATTTCACTTCAATTACTTAGACTCGATTTAGAATCTAAATAGGAATCTTTAATTACAGGTGATAGAATCATCAGATATTATGTGAATTTATAAATGAAATTATAAAAATGTAAATATAAAATTCCTTAAAAGTAAAATATTGTGTAGTGCTGCTTTACTATTTTTAGCGACTCTCCTTTGAGGCGTTATTATGTCTATGTGTGGGCGTAACGCAATCCACAGCCCAAACCATGAGTGATAATCCCCATGGCCTGGAGGTTTGGGAAAAATAAAAATTCCTGTTTTAGAACCCACTGGCCTGATCAAGAAAGAAATAGTAATTGGACAAAATTAGAACCTATCAACACTGAATCAATCATATCTTGTAGATAACTTTATTAGAAAAACCAGAAATCATGTTTCTATTTATCTTGTTTTCTTCCATTTTCTGAAGAACCGTAATTTTCAAAGTTCAATGGATATTCCTTCTCTCTTTTACTATCTGTCTATCTTAACTGTCTTCGTTATTTCTTTCATTTTTCGTTGTTTAAGAATTCATTATTCGTGATTGACTTCTTCTAATAAGTTCTTCTTTTAATTAACAAAGATTTTTAAAAAAAAAAAAAAAAAAACCCTGATAAAGGATTTAATCAAACACATCATATCTTCTCCTCTAATCACAATATATCGATCGGCGGAATGATGACCGATTTTCTTCCAGTAAAAAGAACTTTGATATAAATCCCAAGCTTATACTTACAATTCCATAAAACAAATTCAAATATAAACCACAGCATAATATAAGCTTAAGAGACATTTATTAATAAACAAAAACCCCCAAATATGAGATCAGATTATGTTTTTGATTATTTAGTTGGAAATGAGTGCTATTTTATGATGACTCTGTGTAAACACTAGTAGGACACATTTTTATCTAATCTTATTTTTAGACAAATAACTGTTTTGTCTTATTTTGATGGGTTGCAAAATCGCTGATGTTCTTGAGATAAAAAAAAAAAAAATATTTGAATTTTCTTCTTAGATTATTTGCGTGAATGAATCCTATTTTCTCCTGTTTTTCTTTTTCTCTCGAAATCCTGTAACTCCTTAGGAGTTAAATGTAGTGAAATATCTGAAACTTTGCTTAATAAACTCAAAGCATTTTAGATTGAATTTTAACAACGAGTTTTGATTTGTATTTGAAAGTTTTACAAATAATGAATCAGAATTTGTGATAAAAAAGAGGTTAATAGGTCAAACAAATAAAGGAACTAAATAAAAGTGATTTAGATTAGAAATTGTTTAAAAAAAGTTATTAAAAAAAAAAAAAAACTAAAATTGATGACAAAGGAAATAATTGTAAATTTGAAAGATTTTTAGTCTTTCTCTATTTCAATTAGAAGTATTTGTGAATCGCCTCCTAATAATATTCAATTGCCAAAATTTTGTTTTTCTAAAATATGAAGAAAAATAGCTAATGTTTGGAAGAAAAAAAAATTAATGATGGGAATTTATTTTTATAAAACTACCAATTATAAATAAAATTGCAATTTAAAAATTAAAACTACAAAACATTCATAGAAAATGAAACACTGTAGTATTATAATTTGCCAATAGATGGCATCACATTCTTGTATCTTTAGTTATCATTGCGTTTTGTAAAGCCTTGCCGTGGGCGAACATGTGAGGGGAGGGTTAGGAGAAAGAGAATTCGCGCAGTGGAATGTTTGAAGGGTACGAGGCTCAAATTTACCTCGTTTAAGGGGTTAAGAAATAAGAAAATGGAGAATTGAGGATTCGAGGAGAATATGGCGGTGTTAGGCAGTGAAGCCAGAAGGGAAAGGGACTGTATTGTAAACAAAGAAGGGGGAAGGGAGGGATATGTCGCCACGCAGTCTGCGGTGAGGGGGGAGATGGCAGAAACGCTGACCAACACAAGTCAATAAATTAATTACAATGTCAATATAGGTTACAACAAATAAATAATACGGATAACTAGTTTAGAATACAAGGGGTTTAATAATAAAAGAAAAAAAAATGTATGCATAGATGTGAGTAGAATCAATTTATTCTTGACCCCGGGATTTCAAACGGAGTAGAAAATACATATAATATATATCACTAACACTTGGTAACTTGGGGAACGCACCCTGTGAAGACTGATCCACGGAGGGAACTGACGGTTACAGAGCCCCGCACACCTAACAGCTGACTTAACCAGTTCACAGACAAGTGAGCCCAGGCTTGACTGTCGGGGCAGTAACGGCTCTCCCATTACTTCCCCAACATGGTGGGTTTAAGGAAAAGGCAATTGAGTATTTGGCTGCCTTTCTTATTGGATTCCTAATTCTGCTCCGATGGAGTAGGGCTCTCGAAGGGCGGCTGTGGAGTCGGCAGTTGGAAGCCTTCGTTCCCTCTGTATTCTTGGCACTCCTCTTGGCATTGTCCCTCCTGATGTGACTTCACTTAGGAGAGCAGCGGTGTGGGCGGAGAAGGCGCCAACCTGTCTACGAACACATCTTTTAACAAGAGGAACAAAAGAAGATGGAAGATAAATTAAAGTGAGGAAAAGTTGAGAAGCAATTAAAAGCAGATGGGAAAGTTAGGTAAGATGGATGCCAGATGAGGCTCGAGGAAGCATTACAAGCATCTTTAAAAGACATATAAAGAATGAAGGAAATGAAAGGGTAGTAAAAGAAGGTAGATGTAGGGAATCTTGGGTCGTTACAGTTCGTTTAAAAAAATTAAAAATTAAAAAGTTTTTCTTTGAATGTAATTTTGTTTTAATCTAAAGTTCCATGGTTGTTGTTTTTTAATCTTAATCAGTTCGAGTCGATCTGAAACTATCATCCCACAGTAAACCAAAGGTTTTTAATCTTACTGTTCTTCTGCTGTTCTTGAGGTGGAATTGCTGTGGAATTTTCCTCCTTTTTCTTTCCTCTTCCTTTTTCACGGTTCCTTTCAACTAAAACATTTTCTTAAAGAATGTATAATATAATTTAATATTTTTATATAAAAACGAAATAGAATTTTCTTTTTCTTAAATGTAATTGTGGTTCTAGTTAAAATATAAGCTATTCTTTTACATTTTGTTGGTTTTCTTTACTATTTTTTTTCCTCTTCTAATTTCTATCGTAAATTCTCAATTGTAATTAGGTTAATGATTCTCTTATTTTTTTATTCTTCTCGATGTGATATCTTCAAAATACTAAGGTTTTGCAGTGTAATTCAGAAGTTTATAACAATATCAAGGTAATAAATTGAACAACGGTCATACTTAGAAATTAATAGAATTTATTACTTTTATAGAAGAGTATGTATTTATAAACCAAATTAATATATTCTCATTTGGTGGTTGAAGAATCCCTCGGGGTTTTCCAAGAAAAATGAAGAGAGTTTTTTTTTTTATCTATTTTGGTCAGATATTCATTTACTTTTTTCTTTATCATGTTAAATGTTTTAATGTTTAATATTAGACCTACTGTTGCTTTTTAATTTTTGAGTGTTTTTTTTTTATAGTTAAATATCGGTCTATGAATGTTTTTGAATGACTAAAAGATAAAATTCAAATTTTCAGTGATATTAATTTATTTATTATTTTTATTGTTCTGTTTTGTTCATCAAGAATAAATGTGATTCATAAAAAAAAAAAATATCCTATGAAGAGTGAGATTGGAAAGCGTTGAATAAAGTTATAATTTCCACTTACTTCCGGAAATGACCTTAAGTTTTGTTTAAAATTAATCCAAAGACAAAGGTATTCTGGGAAATTTCAAACGACGAGGAACAGAATATCATTAGACTGATGAGAACATTTTCACGTTGATTCAGAACTTTTCTTTTTATTTTCAGAAACTGAAATTCATTCCTGCAGGCAACACTCCTATATGGGAACGATGTCCCCCTGGATTCACTCTCAACCCCATTGAAAAGAAATGCATCTACAGCGAAGGAAGGTGACGAAGATCTATCCAAAAAATCAAGACATATAACCTGTAAATAACCTCTCTTTGAGAATTGTTAGTAACCCAATGATTGTAAATGCCTCCGTTAATAAAAATCTAATGATGTAGCTAATAGATAGATTGAAATGCTTGGATCGGCTTCGATTCCTGATCATATTTTGTGTTTTGTTGTTTTATTTCTTCTGCGTCATTTCTTACGTAGATCCTTCTCTTAATCCGCTCAGGGGTTCATCAAATAGCCTGTAATTATTCTTCAATTAAGACTAACAAATGAACAAAATTCACCATAAACCTAAATCCGATCGATAATTTTTAACTTAAAAATCATTAGTCAAGGAGAAAGATTTCATTTACTTCTATTTTTTTTTTTTTTTTATTTCCTAAGCAAAGTTTTTTGCAAAAAGAAAAAAAAAAAGATGTTATAATAAAAGCAAAATATGAGTTCAGTTCTACTTTTGCACCACGTGTTGAAATGGAACCAAAGTTCTTTGAAAGAATTTCTGTTTTTTTTTTTTCTATTCGTTCGTTGACATTCGGAGCATAAACACTTGTTTCTGCTTCAGATTCGTTTTATTAAAAAAATCTGATTATTATTAAAAATCCCACAAAACCAACATTCTGCGAAGATGGTTTTTTTTTCAGTTTCTCCTGAAGAAAGTTCCGAGATGATCTATTTAGTAAGAAAATTCAATCTTAGATTTTCTTGACGATTTTAAAAGACATTCTTTGATTTAGGCACCAATAAGGACTTATCCAATTTCAGACAAAATTTGGTCGGTTTAATGTATCTGTACAGAGAATGATTAGAATTTCAGATCAATTAGATGATGATCTCAATAGGGGAGCGGTCTGGCGATCTGGCTGGCCAAGGAAGTGTATCGCAACAACGAAGACAGAGAGGCCTGCCGTGTGTGGTGGGGCATTATCTTGCTGAAAAGTAAGCTCGAGATATCGCGATGGGCACAACGGGTCGTAGAGTTTCGTCAACGTACCGCTTTGCTGTGAGATGCCACTACCAAGAACTACAAGGGGGTTTAGCTATCAAACAAAATCGCACCCCAGATCATAACTGCCTATTTTCGGGCAGTTGGGGTGTGACAGAATAAGTGGGATCCTGACGATGTCTGGACCGTCTCCAGACATGTCTGCGACTCATCACTGAAGACTACTTCAGTAGTCTCTAGTAAGTGACCAGGTGGTCACTTCACTATTCATTCAGGATCCATTCCTGAATAGCATCGTCTCATTCCTGCATCGCTCCGATCCAAATGCTGAGCGATACGTCGGTTTATCCATTCAGCTTCATGTAGTCGAACGACACGCCCTCTTTCAAACTCCATCATATGATGTTAGTGGCCCGAATTCGCCTGTGAGGCATTGTTACAGTCAAGGTAGGGAAACACAATGAAAATCCACTGGAAGTTTAGTTTCTGAAAGCGAGATTCGCTCTTTATTTATACCATCACGATGCTCAGCTCCAATGCGCTGTAGCTATTCATTCATTGGGTGTAAATTTTTGATTATTTGCAAATTCGGTCGAAAGGGTTTCATTACGATCGGATTACTTTTTCGGTGTGGGTCGATTTTTTTAGTCAAAGAGTCTGAATCACCTCATTTAAATAGAAAGGACTAACTAAACTAAAATTTAAAAATTATTTAAAAAAGTTAAAACAAATACAGACAGTTTCGTCTCGATTATCGGCGAGACTTCTTCGCTTTTCACATCATTATTAAACAATTGTCTTCATTTGCTACTTAGTGTCATTGCACACATACATTTAATATTGCTAATTTTTTGTTCGGTAAAGTTAAATTAGAATTTCGGAGGGGAGGGTTTGAGGAAATTCAAGCTATTATCATTTTAGGGGAAAGTGCTTGTTTAATGCTCTGAGTCGGATTAACGTCATTCACACTGAATAGTAAAGTGGTTTCCACATCTGTTTATAAATTATAAAGAAAAGATAAAAAAACAAAACAAAAATTGAATAATTTCTTCCGTCCAATAGTTTCTTTTCAATTTTTAAAATATAACGATATTCGTTTTTTCTTTACGAAAGAAATTCAACAAATAATACACTGCTCACAAAATTTAGAACATATAATGAATATAATACACCCAAAAACAGAGGCATTTTAGTTTATTTATTAAAGAACATCATCAGAGAAGCAAATGACACGAAAATGGAACTTGTCTGAATCTGCAAATGAGATGCAAAAGGTTACTTTGCAAGTTTGCCCACAACCCTGTATAAAGAGGCTGGCCCTGCTGAGTTATCTCCACTTTCCTGGATCAACAAAAAGTGGCAAAATCGTTGAGTGTCACCTGAAAATGTCCCTGCAACGTGATTTATCCGAATCTGAAGCATGGAGAGTCATCGGGCGTCTTGAGGCTGGCCAAACACAAAGGACATGGCAGCAGCGGTTGGAACCTCCCAAAATATGATTAGCAGACTCTGGAATCGCACAGAGAGACTGGCATAGTAGAAAGAAGACCAAGGCAGGGCCGCCCATGTGCCACCACTGAAGAGATGATCGCTACTTGACGCTCATAGCAAGAAGGAACCAGCAAAGCAATGCAACTGAGCTGCGGAGACAGTTTCCCACTGCTATTGAACGACGGCTGTCTACTCAGACCATGCGAAATTGACTCCGTCACGGTGGACCGTACGCTCGGCGACCAATAATATCCATTCCGTTAACTTTTGAACATCGCATAACCTGCAGAAGGTAGACTGAAATGCATTTTCCTTGGACCCGTGAAGAGTGGTCTACGGTTCTCTTCACTGATGAGTCAAGATTCAGCCTGCAGCCTGACAATCGTCGTGTCCTGATCTGGCCTGAAAGTGAAACACGGGAGAATCCACGTTTCGTGCAAGAAAGACATTCCTTTGGTGGAGGTGGAATCATGGTGTGGGCAGACGTCAGCATTGGTGGTTGTATCGATCTCTATGTTATTAGAAATGAAACCGGTGAATGCCGCAAGATATCAGTATGGAATTCAAAACCCAGAGTGGTACCCTTCACTGGAGCAGTTGGTACCAACTTTATTTTTATGGACTATAATGCATGGCCCCACCTTGAGTATCTCGTCAAAAACATGCTGCAAGAGACTGAAATCGAGCGCCCTTCATGTTCTCCAGACCTGAATCCCATCGAACACGCTTGGGATGCACTGGGAAGACGTGTTACCAGTCACCAATCATCTCCCCTAACACTTCCTCAGCTGGAAGTTGTCCTGGTGCGCGAGTGGCCACGAATCCCACAGGAACTGCTGGACAATTTCATCCTCTCCGTGCCTCATCGCTGTCAATATGTTGTATCAGTCTCAGGTGACCGTACACCCTACTGAACAGTCAATATGCGACACATTTTCACGTTTGACATACGAATGTTAACTCACGTCCATGTGTCGCATCCTGCTCAATCCCGATAAATGGATTCTGCACCTAATTTGCATATTCAGACAACTTCCATTTTCGTGTCATTTGCTTCGGTGATGATGTTCTTTAAATAAATAAACTCAAATGCCTCCATTATTTTTTGGTTTATTTATTTTGCAATATCCCCTAAATTTTGTGAGCAGTGTAGTAGTCAATAAAAGAATAAAACGATAATTATATTTTGAATTAATAATTTTTGTCATTTTCAATTATCTAATGGATCTAAAATCATCAATTCTTTGTTGATTATAAAATTTACAAACAAACAAATGAAAAAAACAAGCCAATAATTATAAACCTCATCTGAAGAAATAGTTAAAAGTATTTCGCTAATTTAAAATAAGTAACTATTTCTGAAGAGATAATAAGAAATACTTTAACAAAAAATCCACTTTTAATTTAAAATCAAAGTTAATGAGAAAAATTGTTTATTCATTTGAATAATTTAATAACTTTTATGTCAAATTAACAGTTTAATTATTCTTTCAAATCAAATCTAATTTTTAAATTTCAGACACGGTTTTAATTCACTGCAAAAATAACAGCATTGAGAAAGGAGATACGTGGGTGCGTGAGTGAATCCAATAGATTTAGTAGCAACAGGTTTCTCGTGCATTCGTCGTCATTTCTACTTCCTTCATTCAAATGAAAGTAAAGAGATTGAACAGAAGGAAAAACTTAAAAGGTCAAGTGAATATTTTTAAAAACTAGAATGGAATAGAATAAAATAGAATAGAATAGAAGAAAATAAAATAGAATAGAAAAGAATAAAATAGAATAGAATAGGATAAAACAGAATAGAATATAACGAAAAGTAACAGAAGTGTGATGGTGGATTTTAAGAGACTGTATGTTGAGTGTTTGCCATCTTATTTGTGTAGAAAAAACTGAAGTATTTCAATCAATTAGCTTATCTCGAAAAGCAATTATAAGTAGAAAGGAAGCTATATTGATAATATTTTAACTTTGGACCTGAAAAACAAGATTGCTAATTTGAACAATGAACGAAAGACGTCTCCATTATAAGAGGGATTCATTAATTTTAGCATTACTGAAGAATGGACTGTTCTAATATCAATGAAGGATACAACAACTGGGTTGGGAATTTCAACAGGTTTTATCAGAAATAGAAATATCTATCGCAAGCCTATGTAATATTATAACTGCCAAATATGACAGGAAGAGGTGAGGCTTCGTCGTTATTTTTAATAAAGAAAATCCTGATTATAATGTGTTATTTTTACACTGAGTTCTAAACAGCGAGCCACTTTGTAAGTCTGCCTTAGATTTTAAACATGTGATAGTGAATAAATACTATTAGCTCTCGGGAACTTGCTTCCAGACTGTTCTTCTGAGCTCTTTGGATGTCTTGTATTTCACTAAAGTGAGATGATTTAGTGAAGGCTATGTCTTTGAACGTGTTTGGAATTGAAAGGGGTAAATTATTATTTTGATGAGTGAACACAAACAAAGTGGAGGAGTTTTCAAAGTTAGAAGACAAAAGAGTGGCTCTGCTATTTTTTCAATTTTTACTAAACTTTATTAAACATCATGACACCAGAAAATAAATGTCAAACTACATTTATTAACTGAAAAAACGAATTTTCAAGGAGATAAAAAAATTAACCGTCTCCTCTTTTTCAAGCCTTTTTTACAATAACAATAAATTGACGACATTCTATTACAACAATGACCTCAAAATATTGACATTAACAGTTAAAAAACGTCAATACAACAATAATAAAAGATCATAATCTACAATATAACAATCACACATTATTAATAATCACAAAATCTGATCAAACGAATAATCTAAACTTTTTTGTCACATGAATGAACTGAATATAAATCTCCAAAGAAAACATCAGTTGTTGGAGGACATTTAGAGAAATTCATTGAAAATGCAACTCACAAATGCATCCATCTATGAGTGGATTTTCATATTTTCCAAAGCTGCAGTTCGTTGCGCTTATTTCAGAAGAAAAAGTCATCATTATGAAAACTGTGTAAGAAAACTGATCACAGAATTTAAACAATGTTTTCAAGATTTTAAGAATATTTAGCTT
This sequence comes from Thereuonema tuberculata, assembly GCA_023159025.1. Taxonomy (NCBI): domain Eukaryota; kingdom Metazoa; phylum Arthropoda; class Chilopoda; order Scutigeromorpha; family Scutigeridae; genus Thereuonema; species Thereuonema tuberculata. The sequence goes on from JAFIDM010002131.1 coordinate 1,691,750, forward strand.
GACCTGGATATTTTGAGCATTGCAGTTTAGATAGATTATGAAAGAGAGAGAACTGACAAATTGGTTCAACTCTCCAATGAAGCTTTTGATGTGGGTATGTTCGTTTAAAATATCTTAAATAACATTTTATAATACTTCACTAGTAATATAAACTTCTTTATTCATGGCTTCCCGCTCTCTTATCGACTGCTCGTCCTCTAGCGGTCTCCTTTAAATCATCACAATCAATGCTATGATATTACAAACACAATAAAACTGGATTTTTTTTTACATGCCCAAAATCAATATTTGCAAACTTGGTAAATCGTACCCAAAAATATGTGACAAATATTGCATCCTCTTTTTTATGGAACAAGTGTTTTCAATCATGAAACTTAGGAAAAGTAATTTTAGAAACGACTTCCTGATGTACTTCTGTCTTCTCTCTTGTGAATCACCTCCTCAAAGTTTATGAAAAAATGGTGGTACTCCAGTCAAATTAGACCAAAAAAAGGCCGTGCCTTCCATTAATTCGTAAAAAGCTGGAAATGATTTTAATTCACTTTGGGCATCCTAAAGAAGAGTAATATGAGTTTGCGACGGTTTCTGAGATGAGCTAAATTTTTGGGAGCGTAAAAACTTCGAAAATTTAGCAATTTTCTCAGTTCTAAACATCTCACCAAATTTAAATGTAAAATAACTACATTTAATACAAAAAGCAAATTTTCGAAAAGATGGCGTCTTTTCTTTCTCAAGCCTAAAATAACAATAATTTGAAGAACAATACTCTAAATTACATAAAATTCCTCGAGAAAATATAAATAATATATGAAAATGATACCATTTAGTTCCAATCTTTGTTTCTTTAACAATAATATACGATGGGGCTTAACAATTTAGTTCTTTGATTGTAACCTTATTATTACATTTTGTGCATATTTTATCTACAAAACTTTTAGCTAATCTTGTGAAAAATTTCTCTATTTCCATACCATCATTCCTATTCATGTTTTTTCTTTTTGTGTTCCGGATACACATGCTTTCTATTATCTTTCTTATTTTGGTGTCTCTTTCAATATATAAAATTTGTATCTCGTTGTTAATACAATGATTTCTGTTCACACAATGTTCTGCTACTTCATTAAATTCTTCGTAGAATGATCTCCTAAAATATTAAATTTGGTTCAGTGGTTTGGTCATAATCAGTAGTCAAAGATGAGCAAATTTTTCCGTTTCGGCTGAAAAGTACGTTATGCTCAATTTCAAACGCCTGTGAGCCAAAAACGGCTATCCAAATGAAAAATGTAAGATACGAAAGCTCTAGGACATCAGATTCTGCATTCAGGGAGTATCTAATTTTAAAATTTGCTCATTCCTACGCAAAGATACACGGAAAAAAACCCAAAATAGTCGTAGCACACATTTTCCGCAATTCGTCTAGGGAATCGAATTTCTATGTAATTCAATCGTTCAATTTGGTTCTCTATGTTTTAGAGAAACCTTGCCCAGGAATCATACCCTATCTCTCCTTCTGAGTCTGTATTCGGTGGAGTTTGGCTGGCTGATGAGTCCTAAAAAAGGACGAAACGGTCCGTCCCAGTCTCTTCCCAGTGAAGCTCAGGGTGCGAATTCCTTCTCTTACCGTTTGTTATCCATTTCTAACTAAGAATTGAATTTATTTAAATTTCAGGTTCCTAAGGGATATTTTTATCGGTCGATTCGGCCACCCTCCCGTCATGTGAATGGACTCGCCCGACCTGTCATCCCTGTGAGAAATTGACCGATCCGGGGCTGAGATCGAGGCATCCTTTTGCTTCATATAGAGCTGCAGAGCTTAGCTTGGGCAGTTCGCTTGGTGGCATTCAGCCACAGAGGAGTTCTCCACCCGGGGAAATAGGAAAGAAGTCTAACCGGCGGCAAGGAACCACGAGGAATACCTTCAGTCAGAGAAGGCAGCGGAGCTTGGTTCAGGGCCGGAACCCAGAGAAAGAGCAGCCGAAGATATTGAGTGGCTCAGTGCCACGAAGATTTCCCCAGACCGGGAGAAAGCAATTAGTTTGCTAACCGAATTCCAGCAGTGGTTTCCAACCGCAGCACACAGGGAACAACGACTTCGGGAGAAGCCATCCCAGGCCGTTGCAGACGCACCAGTTGCCGCAGACGTAAGGGACGCTCGTACTTCAGGGGAACGACGACGGGATAAAACATCTCTAGCCGTTACCGACGCACCGATTGCCCTCCGCTTCAGTTTACCAACGAACTTACTTGATTGCGGATGCCTGGGTCTTTTACACGAGTTTTAACTGTAGCTAAAATTGAGTGTTTCGTAGACAGTGTTTTCTCGTTATGGCGGCATGACTTGTTTGATATGTAATGAAAGTCTGAAGGAAAATGAGGTTAGAGGAACAATTAAGGAACGGGCTCTTAAAACATTTATTGAAACCAGTAAGAGCAGAAAGGATGGCCGTCATAGGTGGCTACACGACCAAACATCGGTTATTGTACACGAAAAGTGCAGAAAAGGTGTCTACACGAAAGAGTTAAACGTTTTAATTGCTGAAAGAGAACCAAACAACCATCCACCCCGTGTGACAAGGGCTGCTGTGGACATATTTTGTTTCAAGAAAAAGTGTCAATTTTGTGAGAAGGATGCCAGTGAAGCCTTCTTAGAGGAAGAAAGAAAGAAAACGAAAAAAAGACGAGAAAGTGTGCATGAGATTATGACCATTGAAACAATTAACACCATAAGAGAAAAATTTAATCAAAGGAATCATTGACGATGTCTTTTTTGTGAAGCAAATAATTGAGAAACGACGAGAATTTAATATTGAAACTCATATGATTTTTATAGATTATGGAAAAGCTTTTGATCATGTAGATAGAGAAATACTATGGCTTATAATGCAGAAAAGAGGAATCCCCCGACATCTGATTCAAGCATATCAATCCCTACATCAAAATACAAATATACCAATTGATACAGAGGAAGTGAAAATCAATCAAGGAGTAAGACAAGGCTATGGCTTAGCCTCTTTTATTCCTTATTCCTTAATAACTCCACTAACTCCTACTGGCGAAATATGGGATTCTCAACGGACATCCGTTTACAAGCCTTTATATTGAGAAAAGAAATTATCTTTCTTCTTCCCAAATCAAAAATAAAATTAAAAAAATTGTTTTATTTGGTAAAAGTTTACATTACGGCACCCGCTCTTTGGTGTTATTTCTTTCGCGTCGTCAAACATGGCCGCATCAAACCAGAAGCAGAAGTTGACGTCGGATGTTTCAACTTTCGGAGAAGCACCGGATAGCGAATAGAGGGAATCGAGTTCTAGCTAAAAGGCGATTTCAATGGGAAGTACCTCTATTTAAAAGGGACTATCACTGTGAACCATCGGATCTCAAAAGTTGAAAATGGAAAAATTATAAAATAGGCCTACCTTATGTGATTAGGCCTATACGACGATGCCGGTGAAACACTTCGAATATAACCAACATTTACATCCTTCCTTTGACCTAACGCAATTAATATTCTTTCGCAATTAATCGAAGACATAATCGTACATAAATGAAGTAAATCCTTCTTACATCCATCTCACAATCTCACAAAACAATTAAACTCATAGAAATCATCCTATAATGTTCCCAGACCTTCTTCTACGTCCAATCTGTGCAACGCCATCTTGAAAATGAAACACACATGAGTCTCCATGACAACTACGATGTCATGTATCCCTGCTCACCGGAGCACGCCGAAAGCTGTAAACACACTCGAAACTTATGTATCAATCCGTGGGTGTGACGTATTGTAAATTTTAGCTTTTTAATTTTTAAATTTTAAATTTTTTCTTTTATTTTTGATTTGGGAAGAAGAAAGATAATTTCTTTTCCCGATATAAAGGCTTGTAAAAGGATGTCGGTTGAGGAATCCCATATTTCGCCAGTATGAATTTGTGGAGTTATTAAGGAATAAAGAGAATTTTGTAAGTTAATGTGTTATTTATGATGATTTATCCCCAACCCTCTTTAATATTTAAATTGATGTCATCATACGAACATGGAAATCATTAATAAATACTGGTATTCATTTGAATGAGTCAACTTCTGTCAATACATTACTTTTTGCGGATGATCAAATTATTATTCAAACAAATGAAGATGATTACATCTACTTAGAAACACCGTAAAATTGAAATTACATAAACTCTTTAATAACCACAAACATAAAACTACAACATACTGGCAATATCTTTTCCTGTTTCTTTAAGACCGTCCTCGTCTGTTAAGACCGTTATTTTTGTTTGTTTTATTTTTGTCTGTTAAGACGGGCTTCTCCTGGTTCTCATTTCTGTCCTTTGAAGAAGAATTCTTGTCTTTCAAGAGATTCAGTTAGAATTCTGCATCGCCCTCGTTTGCTATCTGTCCTTCACGTCGCGTCAGAGAGGATCAAGTCTCCGACTGTGTGGGATCAAGTCTACCGAAGGGTAGTTTAGTGCTATAATTGAAACTGTTTAACTAACACCATCACAAAACGAACGAAAACTTGCGCAACTACATTCAAAGGAATGAAATGACTGGTCTTGATCACATCTACAGCCTCATCGATACCTATCTTCTCTAGACCAAAAATTATACCTTCCAACAAAAAAGTTGAAAATACAAAAAAAAAACACAAATGCATATGAAGTCTATAAAGATGACAGCTCCAAACCTTATTAATCGTCTTGCCCCAATTGCTTTCTATCAATGCTAGGTAATATTCGTTACTTGTAACTCGAGTTTTGAGGGGGTGATCAAGTCACCACCCTCCTCTAAAACAAGCCTAAATAGATGAGTATTTCTAATTTAATTTCATAATACTGTAGTTTAATTTAATTATTCGAATTATGATTAGGTTGAATCGTTGTCCAACCACACAACTACCATCACCAATGTGGCTATTTGGAGAGATAATCTAATGAATAAACAGCAATTTACCAAAAATTAATAAAAAAATATTTTTTTTAATAATTCTTTTTAACGAAGTATTATTACAAAAAGTTTTTTTATTAATTTTTGGTAAATTGCTGTTAACGAAAAATAACGAAATAAATTATTATACATACACAAATACTTAATAGATTTGTGGAATGAACAACAGGCAAAGACATCAAAGGAAATTGTTACAAGGAAGTTTTTTTCCTACAGTACAAGACTCTCTGACTTCTGAAATTAAATTACATAACTTTGATTTGGGCCAAATCCTTACAGGCCCTGGGAATATTAATGCTTACCTAGCAACATATAATTTAACGCATAGCGCTTATTGTTCCTGTTACCTAAAAGAAATTTAATCTGTAGAACATTTATTCTAAACTTGTCCTTATTACGAATATGCAAATAAATCTGCTTTATTATGATATTCTACGTAAACTTAATATCCTAATTAAAAATCCTGTCTTTCAGTATGTCTAGAATTTTGTAAACAGTGTAATGAAATTTAAATCTAATTGTAAAACTAATTCATAATATTTTAAAGTACTTTGTAATCTTTTTGTAATTATGTAAATTTTAATCTTTTCAATGTTTATTTCTGCGTTGTAGTCATCTGAGTGATGCATATAATAAATTCTATTCTATTCTATTCTATTCTATTTTATTCTATTCTATTCTACTAGTTTTTCATAAAAAAAAATCGAAACTTACTTTCCAAATTCAGTACAATTATATAACGAAAAATAAAAAAAATATAGGTTGGCTTTATTTTTTTCCCATTAATTTTTAGTGATAATTGAAAATGCGAACCACGTACGCTAAGCAAAATCGCAGCTCGACTTCTTTGTGCGGAAAACGACGTTTGATGTAAACCAATCGGCTTACAACGTACGAAGATCTTCCGCTTTTGAAAACTTAGATCGTTCAAACCTGCTGTGTTCTAGAAAAATACAGAAAGATCGTAAGCGCGAGCTTTAAGGGAACTTGGTTTTCGGTAAACTGAAGATCACAGGCAGCTTTGTGCAACCGGGGTTAGGTGTATTAATGATCTTTCTGAGGATATCGACAAAGAGGTCATTTACAAATGGATGAATCCACTAATGTTTACTGGTATATTTCGTTGTAGATTTCATAATGTCATTGAAGCAGATATGCTTACAAGCGAGACTCTGCAAACCATTATGACTGGGACAGAAATATTCAATTAGGTTAATAATTTCATTGCAAACCATGGAATTAATTGGGAAAAGAAGTGGGTGAATGTCTGTATTGAGGCTGCTTAAGGAATAGTCAGAAAGAGAACAGTAGCACAAATTTTACAACACAAACATTTATATTTTGCAATTTAAATACCAGTACTTGTGCTGAGCGAAGCAGTAAAAATTATTGACTGTGTCAAATCATTTTAATCCAGATTACTTCAAAGTTTGTGTGATGAAATCAACAAAAAAGCACTTCTTTTAAATACTGAAGTTAAATGGAAAAGTAAGTTCCGTTCAATCACTTTTTCACTTCAGGGCAAAATTTTTATTATTTTAGGAATTCTTTATGGCTATTTTGAGACTTACGTAAGTGGAAGATATTTGTTTCAAAATTCAACGAAACCTGTCACTACAAGAAAACAATTTGATAATTTTAAATTAAAAGATAAAATTTCATCCTTCAATAAGAAAGTGAAATCCTCGATATCCTCTGCTGTACAAAATAATTTGACTGCTTCCCTTCGTTACTTCGAGTTTCTGAAATAAATTTAATAATAATTCTAATGGATTTAATTAGTGACTGATTGGAAACAGGTGTCTAAGGAACTTCCATTAAATAATTTCAGGAGTAGTTTCATAGAAGAGGATTCCTATGGGTCAAAATGAGCAATGAAAGTATTATTTCCTTTCTCTTCTCAGTACGAAACAGGATTTTCGTATTATGCGGAAAAATAATGAACATACGCAATTAGATTTGATGCTGTATCTGCTAGAATAAGAGTATCTAAAACAATATTAAAAGTGTGATTCGAAGATCCAGAAACACCGATCTCATTAAACATTGTTTTTGTTTCTTTTCGAAAATACAATTAATTGAAAATCCAGCAACAAAGCAGGTGAATCTGACTAATAATTGACACAATATAAATCAAAATTACATGAGCAAGGTTTCGACCTAATAAAGAGAATGGCGATTTACGAGTGTCAAAGATCATTCAAAGACTATACTTCTTCCTTAAACCTTCTCTATGTATATTATTAAACATCATCCACCAGAAAATAAATTCTTAAACATCATCCA
>JAFIDM010002131.1:1698995-1716846 GCA_023159025.1 Thereuonema tuberculata
ATTATTAAACATCATCCACCAGAAAATAAATTCTTAAACATCATCCACCAGAAAATAAATTATTAAACATCATCCACCAGAAAATAAATTCTTAAACATCATCCACCAGAAAATAAATTCTTAAACATCATCCACCAGAAAATAAATGTCATAATCTATATTTATTAACTGAAAAAACGAATTTTCAAGGAGATAAAATTTACCGTCTCCCCTTCTTCAAGCCTTTTTACATTATAACAATAAATGAACGAGATTCTTTTACTATAATGACTTTAAAATATTGATATTAACAATTAAAAAACGTTAATACAATAATAATAAAAGATCATACTCTACAATATAATAATCACATATTATTAATAATCACAAATTTAATTTTTCAGTTATTACCTTTTTGTTAGATGTTACAAATTTTTTGTTAATCATTTCTCTAGCCAATTTTACCAAATTTTCACTAACTTTAGTTCCATCATATCTATTGAGATTTTTTTCTTTTGAATTTCTGATACATAGGCTTTCTATTGTTCTTCTAATTTTTGTATTTGTTTCATTATATAAAATGTTTACTTCACAATTGATACAATGTTGCTTGTCTTTACAGTGTTCAGCAATTTCTGATTCTTTTACTAATTTTTGTCTAATATAATATTCGTGTTCCCCCATGCGTTCTTGAACTGTTCTTTTCATCTCCCCAAGATAGAACGAATTGCAGTTCAGGCAATCTAATTTATAAACAACACCCATTTCAAACTTCTTGTCATTGCTATTTATCTTTTTACACAAAATATTTTTTAATTTATTTCTATATTCAAAATTTAAGTTTACTCCATATCTTTTACCAATTTCTTTTAATTTCCAGCTGTTCTTATTCAGATAGGGAATGAAAAATCTATTTTCATTATGTTTATCCAATTCTTTTATCTTAAATTTATTATAATTTCTTATTGAACTATCTATGAATCTGTCAGTATAACCATTATTTTTTAATTTTGATTTCATATCACTTACTCCTATATTAAAATCTTCTTCATTACTGGTATTATTATCAACTCTAATTAAATAATTCTCAATTATATTCCTTTTTATTTTCATATTATGTCCAGAATCAAATTTTAAAATATGGTCACTTTTATAATCTTTAATGTAATGTTTCATTGTTATTTTGTTATCCTTTTTTATTAGTTTCAAATCAAGAAAATTTAATGAGTCATTGATTTCTTCTTCCATTTTGAAATGTATGTCTTTGTGTCTCTTGTTAATGTCACTAAAAAAATTGCTAAATTGCCTTTTTGTTCCGAACCATAATATAAGTATATCATCCGCATAGCGATAATATTCCATTCTAAATTTAGTATCTTTCAATAATTTTTGTTCAAAAAAATTTTATCTCCTTGAAAATTCGTTTTTTCAGTTAATAAATGTAGATTATGACATTTATTTTCTGGTGGATGATGTTTAATAATATATATAGAGACCATTCAAAGACCTTCCCACTCCTAATTGGCCTTTCTCATTATTTGTGGTTTGGAATTAATATTAGAAACATAATATTCACCTTCCAAATTTACGTTGTGTAAATCAAGCAGTGAGAAATAATATTTAGTTGAAGATAATGGGTAGATTCCAGTTGAAGGTAATCACCAATTGGAAGCGTTCTTGACATTAACTGCCGAAGGGCGACATACTGCTTCCGGCTAACTGTATTCCGCAGTGATACACGATCTTTCTCGTCTTTGATCACGTGATTTTTTTTGAAATGTAAAATGGTGACACTTGCTATATCCTTAACATGTATCTGATGATTTTTGTGATTTTTCTAATGGTTTGAACATTACAGACAAATCCTACAGCACAATACATAAATGAGGATAACAAGATTTCTTCGTCAATCATAATATGCATTTCGAACAGCCTTGTACTCATGGGAGATGGAATATCGGTATATCTTTCAAAGCACATGGGCTCGATTTTAGGCCTAAGCATGGATCGCTTTTATTTTTCCTGAGCCTAATCATAGATGTCCGATACATGTAGGGGCCGTGATTGTACGTCATACCGTTGCTTACCACCGCATGTTATCACCAATTTCATCCTAACCATGTAATCACCAAATACCATTCATATAAGGGTCATGTTGATGTTTCACAACTTTATCGATGGGCCTAATAAGTCACAGTCGATAGGCCTAATAAGGTAAGTCTAACCATCTTTTCTTTGACTATACAATCCATTGGAGGTTTAGTAAATATTCAGCGCTTTCTTATTGTTTATTGAGGATGGCCCCTTTTAGCAAGAGTAGCTGTTCGTGTATTTATTTTAGGTAATTCTCCGAAAGTTGAAACATTTGACGTCAACTTCAGTTCCGATTTGTGAAAATAGTTCCGAATCGGACCTATTTCGCCTCGCGGAAAAAAAACAAACAGCCCGTACTGTTAACTGGATTTTACCAAGATACTCTCCATTCTCCAGGAACAACATAATAATCAAAACACGCAACCTATGTTTGCGTGCGATGCGTGACGACATTGAAGTTGATTGTTATGTGATTCTGCATCTAGAAGCGATGGAGAACGTAACATGTTTTCCAAATGGCGAAGGATGACACAGGCTGCAATCTCAACGTTCAATGTTAATGATTCAGAGGAAATAATGTTTGATTCGTAACGACTGAGATTTAAATGTTCATCATGTGTGTAATAACTGATTAATTTAAGGAAATGTTAATCCTGTTTTCTAATATGTCCAGGGGAATATTGAGAGATAGTCTTAACGCGTATCTATGGTGTGATACCATGGACACCGCCATGTTGGTATTCCAATTGAAGTGTTCGATAGTGATTCAACATTCATAGGAGAACAATTTAAGGCTAGGGTCTAGAATACGGTACACCTCGTAAGAATACATCCGTTACGGGTGTTTTTACAGCTTTCGGCAGGCAGGGATACATGACATCATATTTATTCACGTGTTTACTGCACGTGTTCACTGTCCACGTGTGTTCCATTTTCAACATGGCGTTGCAGGCTGTAGGTGTTTCAGATGTGGAGCAATTGATAGGTCGGGGAACATTACAGGATGGTTTCTGTGATTTTAGTTTTTTTGGGAGAATGCGAGAAGGATGTATGAGTTTTGGATTAATTGCAAAAGAATATAAGTGTCGAAAGTGTGGAAAGAGCATGTCGTTGGTTGAAAGGAAGAATGTAAATGATTGTTATAGTGTTTCCGCTGCAAAATAGCGACACTGTCACATAAGGTAATTACGTGTAGTTTATAATTTGGTAGTTTTTTACGAAATCTCACCTGTGGAATTAGGGCTAATTTAAATTTTGTGGAAGAAAATGATTTGTTAATGCATATTAGGAATAAAAGGAATGGAAAACCCCGGCTTTTTTTGGTAGTTTTTAAGAAAATTCGAGATTTTTTGGAACTCTTTCACAGGCGGCGGATGTGCACATTTTCAAGACAAAGCTTGTAGCGCCTTTCAGTAAAAGTTTCCAAATGCTTGTGGCGCCATTCTAGCAAAAGTTTCGACTGCCATGTTCATTGTCTTATACGTGTGCTTCTGCAAAATTGTCCCGCTTTAAATTTAAATTTTCTTAAAATTTACCAGAAAAAACCAGAGGTTTTCCATCACTTTTATTCCTACGATGTATTAACGAATCGTTTTCGTCTAAAAACAATTCAATTAGCCCTAATTCCACAGGTGAGAGTTCGTAAAATCATTTTTTCCGTTTCAAAGTTTGAGGTCCGATGGTTCCCAGTGATAGCCCTTTTTAGCAAGAGGTGGCTTTCCTGTATTCGCTATCTGGTCGTTCTCTGGAAGTTGAAACATCCGACATCAACTTCCGCTTCCGGTTTCTGAAATTAGTTCGACAACGGCCATGTCTGACGACGCGAAAAAAAACATAACACCATCATCGGGTGCCGTAAACTAAACTCTTACCCAATTTAGTTTATTCGTCGGATAATCGTGAGTCGTTCGTAAGTAATAAGAAGATTGCCAAGTAAGTAAAGTACTTTTCTTATTCAACACAAGACACAACAACACGTTAACTAAAGTGAATCGAAACCTTGGTCGTGTAATTTTTATTTATATTGTCAATTAAATTTGTTATTTTGTCAGGTACACCGGCTTTGTTTCTGGATTCTTAATTAAGAACAGTGTACGTAAAGAATCATACAAATGAATCAATGTACGTAAATATATTAGAAATTAAAGTGCTAATAAAAAAAAGTCGAGAAACTGCTGTAGAGAATTGAATCTTGCTTTTGGGTCATTTTCACGAAAAGGCACACTTTCCAACAACTACTTTTAAAAATTAATTTTCTTTCTTAATTATGTTATTACATGTATTAGATAATTTATACTTTACGATAATGTATACTACTCACATCAAAGATTATAAAAAATCGAATACTGAATATGAATCCGAACTATCCCAAACGTTAACTCCATGTCGTGAACTGAAAATCTTTTCTTGTACAGATGATTGTTTAACTTATAAAATCAGTTTAAAATACATAATAATCAATCATTTTATTCTGTATTTTGTGGTTGTAAATACTTTTTACAATGTGATCCTGGATTTAGAGTCAACTCTGGAGGGAAATGTTCATTTTCTAAAATCGACACTGAAAACAGTTCTTGACTTTAGCTAATGATCACGTGATGAAGCACCAGCCATCTTGTTTACCACTAGTATAGCACTAGTATAGTATTACCTATAGGAGGTTTGGTATTTTGTGAGGTATTACATTTCTCCTAATTAAGTGAGTACATTTGTTACAGATCAACTTCATATATATATAAAATGAATCGTAAAATTTTTGCTTGTATAAGGAATTATCTGTAAAAATGTTTAATTGTGTGTCTATCCTAAACTCAAAACTAATCTAATCACAGCAAACTAAACACAAATTCACAACTCCACGGAAGCCTGTAGCATTTGCAGCACCATGGGATTGTTTTACAGTTTTCTTTCTCCTGAAATGTTTTACTTCAAATAAAACCGATATCAAACTGAGGAATGTATTATACATTTTAATTTTTGGTGTCTTTATTCTGTTACTTGGTCATGCAATCTCCAATTTATTCACAATATTTAGGCAAACTATTTTCGAAATATATTTTTAATATTTACAAAATAATAATTTTGCCTTGTGCTTCATTGGACAAGTGTTAAGTCATCAAGTCATAGAGCGAAGGAATGAATAAAGAAGAGCAGTTGCGAAAGAGAAAACTAAAATGTATCTCAGCTAATACTGAAGTATATTGAAGATGCAAAAACAGAGTAAAGAAGGAGTAACGGTAAAAACCTACCAAATCTGTCAGAAGGAGTGAAGGGAGCTGATCTCCAATGAAGCTGTTGTAGCCCAAGTAAAAGAGAACTTACTTTGCTCAACAGATGGCTACAAGATAAAAAAATAGGTGTCACAAATCTTGAAAAGTATTGTTAGCTACTAACTTTGTCAGTTATTTATTCTGCTCTAACGTCACACAAAAATAATCAACCCTGGAATGTCTACTCCGACAGTTTCTTCTTCTGAAAGTGTTTTTAAAGAATGAAGAAATCTTGTTCAAATCCTAACAATTGTTATATGTTCTTGGCTTTTAATGAATTTTATTCTGTAAATAAAATATAATTTCAGATTTGAGTCTGTTTTCTAAGCAATATCCTTGATAACTTCTTTACATGTTTAAAAGTATCTTTTGATTTTGAGTAACTTTTTACTAAATTATAACATTTTATATAAAATTTTAAATTTGTATTGTAATTATCTCTATCCTGTGAAGAAACAGTTTAGCAAACCAAAAATAAGTTTTCTACAATGAAAAGAAAAGATTGTTTTCCTATGGTTAAGCAACTCCATGGAATTTTGTTATAAAGAAGATTGGTTTGATGATATCTTCTCAGTCGGTTTTAAAAAAATGACAATGATTTCGATTTGAATGATTACTATCTACAATAAGCTTCATGGGTCACGTGAGATACAAAACAGTATCTGCATTAGCAAGATACGGCGCATTCATCTATCCTAATTTTTTTATTTCTTTTTATGTCAATTGTAGGAATAGTTTAATCAAATTAACTTGTAATTCTAAAGAATGGATTCAATATCAAAGAAATCGAAGCGAATGATTGGAGTAAAAAAATTAAGGTTATATGGTTATAAGGTTATCTTCTTATAGTCGTAAGAAGATTTATTTTAAGGTTTAAGTACTTTATTTATCACATGTACGATAAAAAAGAGCAAAAGCCTTTGAATATTGCGTTTTTGTTTTTCTAAATTTTAGTTACGCTTTTTAACACTGGTGCCGCTGATGACGAGGAAGACACGATTAGTTTGTGTCTCCATAGAAAAAGCAATTTGAAAGTTGTATTGCCTTTTTCAAATTTCAGATTGCTGTCCGGCTATATATATTTAATTTTATTAAGTTAATTTTATTCTTATATTCAATACTTTCTAAATTTCTAAATTGCAAATGATTGATTGAAATCTTTGCATTGCGAAACTCGAAGAGAACTGCTTTGAGGTTGGCCTTTTGGATATATATATATTTATATACATATATTTTCTCTTGTGACAATATACTTAATGAAGAAATATCCAAACATAAGAAAACATTAAAAAAGTAAATCAGAAATTTTTATTAAGTTTCAACTTTACTTTATCAACTAAATTTTTATACATAAAAATATTGTGACAAATATTCTTAGCGTAATTCGTTTAAAAATTAATTTGATAACTTTACAACTTACAAACTCCTCCGTGTTACTAATTTCATGAGGTAATTAAGAAAATTAATCATTCTATTTAAGATTTCTTAAAACTCGTACATTTGCCCATGTTTCTCATACAGCTCTGAAAGACCACATATTGAACAATGGGCATCATTGCAGTTAACATTTATAAGCCTATTTTCTTCAAAAGAGACTAAACGACATCTATTTTCTGTATCATTTAAACTAGAAGCACCAACATTATAATCAATACTTTTTGTAGTGGGGTTGTTATTAACACTAAATGGAATGTCTTCTCTTAAGATTTTTTCAGTTTCTTTACTTCCCTCTGAAGAACCAATATTGTCTATGCTATCACTAATTGCCGAAATGTCGTCATTTCCCGGACTATTTGAGCTACTTAGAATGCTTGCAGCACTTGTGAATCCGCTTGCACTGTCAGAATTGCTCAAAATGTCTGTGCCACTTGAAGCACTATTGACTGTACTATCGCTATTGCTATCACTTGTTAAGTCACTGCCTTGAACTGAATTACTAGTAATCGCAACGGAAGAGCTAGAACCGTCCACCTGTCTTTTTTCTCTTCTGAATTCCATAAGATTGAAATGGGATTCATCAACGACTACTGTTTTAGAGTTGAAGAAAAAATTAGTTCTTGTAGTATTTTGAAGAATGTCTTGGTAAACATAGAACCTTTCGTCAGAATCAAGATTCACCAAATTAACCGCTATATTTTCATATATTCTGTAGTGACGTTTGAGTCTAAAACGAGGAGGATAATGTTTTTCCAGTTGAATTTTTTTCCCTCTAGATTTCGTTTGGAAAAAAATAGAATTTCGGTTGCCTTTTTTAAAAGCAGCAACAAAAAAATTTCCTGAAAAATTATAAGAAGAATTACAAGAAATTTTATGTAGTTTAAATTTTAATTCTTTTTTTTTCTCAATTTATGGAAAGTACAGATAGTCCTTGACTTACGAAGGGGTTCTAAGCAATATTCAAAATACATACAGTACTTAAAAAAAAACAAACCCATAGTACAGCAATAATATACAGTATTTTTACTGTACTGAATACAAAGTATATTTAAGTGTATATAAAGTGTATGTAAAGTTTATTGATGCGATTGCACGCAAGAGTTAGGCTAGGCAAAGAAAACAGCCTCTAATTATGGTTTGGAATGAAGAGAATCTTAGCGAACAGTAAAGCTGTACTTTCGCATTAAAAAGAAACTATAAACAAGAATATATAAAAATAAAGAGTACATATATATTTGTCAGGAATTAAACTCTTTGTTATATTTGTAATATATTACAAATTTGATATTCAAATCATTCTTTATAGTCTGGTAGAGCTATTGCTTTATTAGTGAGAGAGGCTCATGATCACTTTCTGGCTTCCGACCGCTTATGGAAAATGCTTGTGAAGGCTCTATGGTCGAAATGCAAGGGCGAATGGCCGTAAGTTGGGATCTATCTTTTCTTACCATATTTAGTGATCGTTAATGTAATTTATTATTTTAATCAACAATTATCAACAATAATTGGTTATTCAAATGAAAGAAAAACACAAAATCGGAATTTTACAGATAACTAAAGATTGACTAAACAAGTATTAGCTGAACTATTTTTTTTCTCTTTGCATTGTTTCCAAATTTACTTAAGTCTACTTTTGATCAATTACCATTCATCAACTTACAAAAAAAAAATGATTAAAAATTCTTGTACTTTATTAGTAACGAAAACAGAAAAAGCCTTCCCAAAGGAAGAAGCCTAACGAATTATTTTGAAAAGTTTTGTATAATTTAAGTTAATTTATTAGGGTCTATTTTAAAGTATTTCTTGGGTCAGCAGTGAGTTCGGATGTCATCTAAGAGCCGTTAAGTGATATGAGTAAGTTCGACAGAGGTCGCATGATTGGCATCAGAGATTGCAATGCATCCTTCTGAAAAAGTTCGTGTGGGACAGTGTCTTCGTCATAGTAGGCAGAGAATGGTACTAAGAAGGGCATAGTACACAAAAAGAAGTTCTGGACTTCGTACGTAGATTACGCCGCGGGACAAATGTCATCTCTTGAGGAGTCTTTGCTTGATAGTTTTGCATCATTAAAGACGTGGCCCAGCAGTGGAGAACTACTACATTAGCGATTATTATAGTTCTCCTCAAACTATCTTTGACGCCTCAGCAACGGTTTGCCAGGCTGCAATGGTGCATCGAACGAAGGGAGTGTCGTGACGAATAGTACAATATCGTGTTTTCGGACGAATCGCCCTTCTGTTTAGGTCATCGCAACATCTTTTTTCGCAGATGATAGGGAAAGAGGCATCGGAGAGAGTGTATTCGCACCAGGTATATTGCATCATCAAGTGGCATTACAGCCTAGAGTCTTATAGGATACGAAAGCAGATTAGCTCTCGTGAGAATCCATACCACCACAATGAGTGTTAGTTACGTCAATGAAATATCATGGCCTCTTGCACAAGATGTCTAGCAGGACGTCTCCGAGGCCATATTTCAGCAGGACATTGGATATTTTAGTGACGTCAGTGCTTTCTTCAGAGATAACAACGTTCTAATTCTATCGGCTAGATGGTCAGATTTACCATCCAAAGAAAATCACCAACATGAGACCGTCCCCCAGAAACTTGATGAAATTTGGAGGCAGGTCAACCTGGTTGGCTATTCCACAAGACACCATTCAAACAGATATCTCGGCGCGTACAGTAGGTGATGCATGTCAGAGATGGGTACATTGATTATTAGCTTCATCGACGATGCATGCCAGAGATGGGTACAATGGTTATTATCGACGTGCCTGATAACCTATGACTCCGAGCTGCTAATAATTTGTTCTGTGTTGCCTGATAAACATAGGCTATCCTGTAAAAATTATGTCGTAGCTCAACTCCATTCAGGTGTTCAATTTTTTTTTGAGCAGTAGCATATGTATTAATCTAATATTTGTTTTCTGCCGCGTTTAACTTTCCTGAAGCCGTGCTTCATACTTGCACAGCCAGGCCCCTGTTTGGTACTAGTGCTACATAACACGATGAGCTCCGAATATCAAGTTAAGTAATGACCTTTCAGTAATATTTTAGTATTAGTTAATGGATCTCTTGAATACCTAATTCAACTGCTTAGGTGACGGGACCATGTGAAAGGGTCTAAGAGTTTTGTAACAAATGTATATGGTACAAAATAAATTGCAATGTAACTTTTAAATATAGATACTTAATTTAGGTAGGTGATGAGTCATCTCATTCAGCATATGAGAAGAGACTTATGAAGATGGACAGCTTACCGATGGTTTCTGTTTGAACGAAGTCAATCAGAGGTAGAGAAATGGCTAATTATGAATCTCCTACCATCATTAACCGTCTTTGGAATCGATCACAAACAGGTTAAATGCTCCCCGAAGATCTGCTTCTGTCGCTTGAGGAGAGACCAGTACCAGTTTGCAATTGCAAGACTTTACAGCAGCTGCAACCGTAGTCTTCCTCTACCAGAAATGCTTTCAAGAGATCATTAAGCAACAACACAAGTCGTTTTAATGTTCTTACAACTGAATTAATATCGAGACCTTCGATACTGGACCAAAAAGGAAATGGGGATTTGTGCTATTCATTGGCGGGTCCCGAATTACTCTTCGAAGTGAATTGAGAGGCTGGAACTTATCATCCATTAACATCCTAAAAAGAGTGAGGAGACGGTGCAGGCAGGGAAAGCAATCAACGAGCCACATCTTCCCAGTCGATAATCATCAGCTCATGTAGCTTATTGTTATAATAATTCAATCTAAAAGAAATTGTACAAAGATATGCCCACCATTTTTTTTCCCCATTGAGATCTTTCATTAAATTGAATATTCTCAAATGAATATTTTCTGTTATAAAAAGACTTAGATAATTTGACATTTCATAAAATTGAAAATAAGAAACAGCAAAATATACAATTATTAAGACAATTTACCTCTCAGATCTTTCAAATGCTTTCTGTAAACTAAATTGTAACACAAGTTAAACATGCATT
Organism: Thereuonema tuberculata; assembly: GCA_023159025.1. NCBI lineage: Eukaryota > Metazoa > Arthropoda > Chilopoda > Scutigeromorpha > Scutigeridae > Thereuonema > Thereuonema tuberculata. The sequence goes on from JAFIDM010002131.1 coordinate 1,709,765, forward strand.
AATTTTCACTAGTACCTGATGTCATTCAGTTTGATATTTACCTGTGGCATAACAATGACAATGATGTCTCTTGTATTCTTTCAGTAATGGTTTGATGGCTTTTTGAAAAGAAATCAGTAAAGCTGTATTTAAAAAAATAGGGAGAATCATTTCTTCTCTTTTACAAATATTATGGGAATCTTTCAAAGTTACAATTGTTGGATTTCTGTATAAACAACTTGTCAGATTTTTTATTAGATTGCAGTTCTCTGTAAATAAAAATTAATAATAGCACCAAATTAGATATTAATGCCAAAAAATATAAAGGAAAAAAAGCCTATTTTAATTTGATATATTTGTGATCAACACAGTAAACTAAGAAAACCCCCAAAAAAATGTATCTGGGAAGGAACATCAACTAACGTTCATCTTTTATCTATAGAATAGTAATAATATGATGGTGTTGTAAAGAGGAATGATTGATATACAAATAAAACAAATAAAAATCAGATCCAGCAAAACAAGAGAAAAAATTAAGTGTAGTTTATCACATACTACGACTGGATCAGAAAGTGACAGCTACATTTATAATGATGCTTTGATTTGATATATCTCACTGCGCCATTAGTTATAAATTAGAAGTTACACGATGATTCGTAGTGTGGGAAGGATTAGATTTCATTACCATGAAGCAACTTCCTAAGATATTATCCAAGTGTACATGTTATGACAAGTGTATTATGGACAACCTCATTAAGAAGAATGTTAACAAATAGCGCATTAATTAGGCAGATTATGGAGCAATGAAGTACAAAATTGTAGATTATGAGTGATGAGTAGCAATTAGTAAAAGACCAAGTCAAATCAAATGTTTCAAGGAGACTCACTGAGCCCACTTTGCTACAATCCTCTTAGTAGATTCCTGAATTTGAGTGCTGAAGGCTTCGAATTACAATGTGGAGATCATAATTGTATATTAATATATCTAATGTCTATAGATGATTTGAAATTGTATGCTAGCTCTTCCAGAAGCTTAAGAAATTACTTGGTATCAGTAAAAAATAACATTCCAATTGAATTTGGCATTGGTAAATGTAGATAGATTGAACTGATAGAGGAATGCGCTCAGGAACTGATTCTTTGATAAAGGACAAGGACAAGTTATTAAAGATCTTGCAAAAGCATCTAAAAGTATCTTGGCTTTCTGCAAATATAGGTATCAAGAATCAAAGAACAGATTAAAGAACTACAAAATAAATTTTGTGCACGTGTCTGCAAGATACGTAAAATTTACCTCAGTGTAGGAAATAAAATCAGAGCCATCAACACATTTACTATCCCATAACGTATTATAAAGTGATCATAAAGTGAACGTATTATTAAGTATCGTTTCGTATTAAAAAGTGATCATAAAGTGAACGTATTATTAAGTATCGTTTCGTATTAAAAAGTGATCATATATAGCTTTATAAGCAATTGACAGAAGCTTCAGAATTATCGTGACAAATTTTGAATGCATCACCCAAAAGCTGCTATTGAAGGAGTTACATTATCCTAATTTGGTAGGAGAAAGAAATCTCATCAATATCAGAAATCTTTGTAATAGGTTGATATCAAAAATGAAATATTTCTTTCACAGCAAAGTCGGCAGTAATCTTTATGAACTTATTGTACAGGGTATTTAAGAATTCCCTCCGGGATAAACTCGCATACAGCGTGGCAGTGAAAAGCGTAAATAATCAAGTTTTCTTTTGTCACATGCCGTGGCTTAGTTACCCGTTTCTCCATTAGAAGGCAGTAGTGTGAAAACATTACGTTTTCAGGCAAATAGAAATCATTTTGTATTTTGCAACTCGTTAAAACCGAGCCAATTACAAGAGTTCAACATGGTTTTAGAACCAAGTATCATACAGAACAACGACCGACAAAACAATAAGAGAGTGGTTTAGGAAATTCGAGGAAACGGATTGTTTGTGTGCTGCAAAACAAACAGTTAGGCCAGAGTCATTGCTTGTGGATCTCGTACGAGAATCCTTTACCAGGAATCCTGAAAAATCAACACGTCACCCAAGCCAAGAAGTACAAATGTCTCACGTGACTGTTTGGCGCATCCTACGCAAAAGGCTTGCCTATAAACCATATCGGTTGAAGCTGTTTCAGGCTCTCACTTCTGAAGATAACAATTTCCATCATGAATTCTGTTTGCGATTTCAAGAACGTATACAAAGGCAAAAAAAGATAAGGAGGCAGATAATGTTGTGTTCAGCGATGAGGCGTGGTTCCATCTTTCTGGCAAAGTCAATAGCCATAATGTGCTTATTTCGGACACGGAAAATCCACGTGCAACAGTTCAACAAATCCATGATTCCCCCAAGGTTAATGTGTTTTGTGCAATTTCATCTCAAACGGACCCATTTTCTTTGCAGAGAAAAGTGTTAATGGTTTTATTTACTTTAGTCATTTACGGCAATGGCTATTGCCTCAGTTTCATGAGAATAGTGACAATTTCATTTTGTAAAGGAGCTCCTCCACATGTTCATTTGGATGTTCGTCGTCACCTTACTAACATTTTACCTCACAGTTGGATTGAACGTACATCTAATGAAGACTCCGCACTTATTCCATGGCCTCCTAGGTTACCCGACCTCTTTCCTCTGCGGCTACGTTAGATAAAATTTACGTAGCCTCTTTATCTCGTGATTTAGTAGAGCTTCGATGAAAAATCGTGGCTGCAGTTGCTATCATCGATATTGATATGTTGCATTGTGTATAGCAACAGCTAGATTACAGAATTGATGTCTGTTGATTTACCAGAGGAGGACATAAGAACATCTTTAAGCTATGTTAAAAACTTGATTATATACTCTTTTCACGGCCATTCTCTCGTCTCTGTGGGTGAAGTTTGCCTGTGAGCTACAGACCTCCGAAATCCCGGTAGGAATTCTGAAACACCCTGAAAATAATAATCACAGTTTCACGCCTTTACAATTATCATCAGAAATTATTGATCTAATAGAACAGAGTCTGTCAAATAATAAGTCGAAGCAAAAAGACCTTCCTGGCTCTCATCAACTCAGTCAAGATTTTATTGATACAACAGCATCGAACTTGTGATTGAAATTAGGTTTGCTGTTTGGCGTTCGTAGTAGCTATTCAGGATCGGTTAATTCCTACGAAAACTTACAGGAAATATCATCCAGGATGCAACGATTGATGATTTTTTCAGATGATGTGGACAACAGATAAAACAATTTATTGGAAGTTGTACGACTCTTGTCAAGTAGGTATTATTTAAAGAGTAACAACGGCAAAGATCAGTGACTTGTCTTAAGATATGGCTTAGATACTTTGCAAAGTTATTATTAATTAAAATTTCAATGCAGTTCTTCATTGTGAATATTATTGTACTGTAATTATCAACGATCAGACAGTTAAGGCCAAGAGGCCAGACATTGTATTGGTAAACAAAATACAGAAACTTGCCGAGCTCATCAATGTTACTGTACCTCTTAATAATAATCTTAATAATAATAATCTTAATAATAATAATAATAATAATAATAATAATAATAATCAAACAGACTACCTCCACCGACACAATCAGGTAGCGTCGATCGTTCATCAACAGCTAGCACACAAACACTCACTTATTAAGAACACGGTCCCATACTACAAGTACACATCACAAAGCGTACTAGAGTCACCCTCACATAAGCTGTATTGGGACCGTCCCATTCACACAGACAAAACTATACATCACAACAGACCTGACATCACACTTGTTGATAAGGTCAACAAATAGACCTACCTCATTGATATTGCAGTTCCCATCAGCAAGAACATGCAGAAAACTCACGCTGACAAGATATGTAAATACACAGACCTAGCACACGAGCTCCAGAAGCAGTGGAGGCAGGACCGAGTACGTGTTGTACCCATAATCCTGTCCGCTACTGGTCTGGTGCCTCACATATTGCATCACAGCCTCAGCACACTAGGACTTCATAAAAACACTTATGCACGACTCCAGAAGGCTGTGGTACTCAACACAACACGCATAGTTCGGAAATTTATGGACACAAGCACACATCCCTAACTATTCTTCCAAACTTTTTTTTTTTTTTTTTTTTTTTAACACTTGACAATATGTGCTTTGATCCTTGACCCGCCATATTGTCTTAGCTGGGGAATTCCATGGTTTGAAACTTTTTCGATATAATAATAATAATAATAATAATAATAATAATAGAAACTTATGTCCCAGGTTAAGAAGATATTCAAGCACATAAACACTCGCCCTTCTCACTCAAACCATCATATCCAGGTTAAGAACATCTCCACACACTGAAGTAAAAACTGAGTGCACTTACAAAAAGATTACAAGATACAATCAGTGCACTCTGCGCAAACAACAGAACAACACTTTCCAATACAATGAGAACAAATTCTACAGATCCCTTACATCTCCCTCCACTACATCCAACACAAACACTCCCACCAGCGTGGCATTACATGAATACTGGTCGTCTCTATGGTCCAACCCCATCCCCCACAATGATAAAGCACCATGGATCACAGAGGAACAGCAACTCGCTGAACACTTACCCTTCATGCCCTTCCATGATATTACTCTCGCAGACATACAGACATCACTAAAATATGCACACAACTGGAAGGCTCCAGGTGCAGACGGCGTCCAGAATTTCTGGATCAAGAGGTTCACGTCCCTGCATGGGAAGCTAGCTCTTGCACTCGCTGACATAATCCAACACCCACAACATATGCCTCTTTTCCTCACACAGGGTGTCCTACAGAGCAGGCTGTCCTACATACCAACAGAGCAAGAACACTGAAACAGCGCATCCTGCAAACTACCGTCCAATCACTTGCCTCCCACACTTTACAAACTTCTCACCTCCTGTGGAAGCTATTAATGTATAAATCTTTTATTTTGTTTCATTTCTCCCATTTCTGTAATGTTTTATTATTTAAAAGATTTGTTATTTGCTGTAATGCCTGAGAGCTTTAGTAACAGCATTGGAATATTAGTAAAACTCGCCAGTTGGCGCCCAGGTATTGTTGCGAAGCTCGGGATATGTTCTCTTAAAAGGAATGTTATACGTTGATGGATGAAGACAGCTTGACATGGATATCTGTATTTGGTTGTTTCTACGAGAAAAGATGGATAATATATCCGTAAGATTTTGTCAGATGAAATCGAGGTATTTTCGGATTTAAAATCGTGATTGTTTTTGTTATTAGATTTTAATTATTCTGTTCAATTTCTTTAGATCTTTTTCTTTGGTCCGAGGCTTACGGAGTATTAGGCTTGAGCAACCCAAGGAGGCCTTTTTACGTTACTCGGAGAGTTAGTTTGGGATCTGATACCAATCAGGCAATTTCTTCATCGCTATAATTTCCAAGAAGGAAAATTATTGTGCAGTTAGGAATGGTTGTATGTGAAAGACCGTCGAATATCACGAGTCACCTTTACGGTCAAATGTAGATATTTGGAATATCGACCTGGCGAATAATTCGTGTGGAATTCATCTTTCATCTTCCATGGGCAAATGAAAGTCTTCAAGTATAATCTTCAAGTTAAGGTAGGAGAGTATTATGTTACCTTCATAATCGATAGGCATCGAACAGAAGATTCGACGTAGATTCAACGTGTTAGGACAATTTTAGGGATTCGAACGAACTGTGTTCGAAACTCAGCAAACATAAATTGATATTTTATGTTTTAGTTTAAAGCATTGTAATTATCACTTAAGAGACTTTTGTGATTACGTTAACGGAATTGTTTCCGATGTTAATGTTAAAATGTAAAGTCATTTTCTATTATAGTATTTTTAACTGAGTCCAATAGAACAAGTGTTTAAACTCCATGCTAGTGTAGATGTGAATAATACTTTGAGAATTTAGTTAATAGATCAAATATTTCTAGGCAAGAAAGAATAGATGCTTTTGTATAATCTTGTGCATGGGTAAATATTTGAATTGAATTTTCGAATTTAAATTGCATTACTGAGAGTTAATATTTTTAGATGTTAAGTGCCATATATATTTTATGGGTTACCAGATTTTATTCATAATTATTATTATTTGTCCAGAATCTTGTTAATAAATATATTTGGAATTTATTTTCAATAAGGACGTCCATTCATTTTAGAATATTGAAATTAAACATTAAACTCACTCTGCTATTGTATTCATTTTAAACTTCTATCGTGGTTAATTTCTTTTAAATGTTAATTGAACTCTTTCAAGTTAATTATTTAATCGATTAATTTAAATCACAGTAGCACACCTCCTGCCTTGCTGACAAAATTTACCCACACTTCGAGACCCATAACATTCTTTCCGAACATCAGAAAGGCTGTCGAAGGAATTCCCAGGGTTGTAAGGAGCAACTCCTTATTGACTCGGTTATCCTGCAGCAGGCGCGCGCGAAGAATAGGAACTTACACATCGCGTACATCGACTATAAAAAGGCATTTGACTCATTTATCTCTCATTCCTGGTCATACACACTCTTCATATCTACAAAATACACCTCAAGATCACGACATGCCGGAATGAAGAGTTGGAACACAACATTACACCTACGCACCTCGAACACCTCCATCACAACAGTTCCCATTTCCATAAGGAGAGGTATTTTCCAGGGAGACTCCTTGAGTCCTCTTTGGTTCTGCCTCGCCTTGAATCCATTAAGCCATATGCTAGACAACACAAAACACGACAGTTAGGCTTACCTCAGGCATTCTGACGCCATACAAAATCATAAACTTACTCTATATGGATCATATTAAACTGTACGCCACAAACAAGCAAAACTTACTAATTTACTACAAGTCACCACACAGTTCATCAAAGACATTGGAATTTGGAATCGACAAATGCCGTAAGCTACACATAATACGCGGGAAGACTACGAATTTGGAGGGTTTTGAACAGACAATGGGTTGGCCATCCAATCCATGGAAGAGGGAGACCTTACAAGCCATTGTCAAGGCTGACACACACACACCTGGACCACGCAAACTCTTTTCCAACACTCACCACCCCCGACACCCATACCCAGCAGCTGCGTGAATCAT
>JAFIDM010002131.1:1744707-1758762 GCA_023159025.1 Thereuonema tuberculata
CCCCCCCCCCGGCGTGGGCACCCCTGTCGTAAGTGAAAATAGATAACATTCGTGATTGCGCATGCGAAAAGGGATCCGAAAATGATGTTAAATGTTGTTAACCAATCAGTAAATGACTGACAAAACGTCGGCTACTCCTATTTGACGGCCGGTTGTTAACTAATGACTGCTTCGTTTGTTGGTTGGTGCACTCGGCCCTAAGCAAGGTATACAATTTAAAAAAAGGTGCACAACAAGGCTGTAGTTTGGGTCCAGTCTTATTCTTAAATACATAATAACACAATCTTCAAAAGTTTAAAACATTCTGTTTCCGCAGATGATCGTTTACTAATAAATATAAACAAAAAGATCTTCCAGAACAACTTCAATCAGATTTTACAGATATTATTAAGTGGACGCAACATTATAAACAATTAGCTATTAACAAAAGCAAAACTAAATATACGATTATTAAATCGAAAAGCCAAAAAATAAATACCTTACCTCAAATAAAATACCATGATTTTAAATGCTTGCCCATGATGGTATTATGAATTGTAATTGCGAAAACTTAGAAATAATAAACAATTATAAATACTTTATATATAGACTTAAATATATATATATTGGTACAAATTAAACAAGGAAAAGCTTGCTATTTTGCTCAATTGATAATCTAGTACAATTTAGATCGCACAAGTCGAACACACATGGGAATGGATGCGTGTTTGACGATTGGCTAAATTCTTTATATTTTTTTTCTTTATATTTATTCATAAAGTTAAATATGGTATTGAAAATCGGATGTACTTGGATAAAAAATGAAATAACAAATATCAATAGAATTTTAAAGAAAATATTAAACTTAATTTTCTACAACTTCCAAAATTTATTTTACCATTTTATTTATTTTACCAAGCAATCAACCAAACCAAATTTTGATCTCTACAATTTTGTTTTCTCAGCAAAAAAGTAAATTTATGTCCTAATCATAAAAAATATTACAAAATATGTTATAATAATTATAAAAGAAATATACATTTAATGTGAAGTGATAAGTTGTATAAAAAGCAAGATTTTGATAATCCAAAAAATAATTTTGAATTAAGAATAAAAATTAGATTAATTAATAAAATATTTGATCAATTTAGATTAGCGATGGAAAAAATTGAAAAAAATATCTATTTTAAAAAATATACTTTATGAAAAAATAATTATGGGAAAAATTAAATGGGTTGATTAAAAAAAATGTTCTTATTAATAAATCAAAACTTTTATTCTTATGCAGTTTAAATACATATATATAAAGGTATATATATATATATATATATATATATATAGCCGGATAGCTATCTGAAATTAAAAACCATAAACAAATTTCAGAAAACTGTTTGTGTGAACGTACGGCCAAACTACATTCACTTCATCAGCGGCATCTGATGTTAAATTTTGAAACTAAACTTTGGAAGACACAAAAACGCATTATTTAAAGAAATTTGCTCTATTTCATTGTATATATTCTTTTTTAAGTTTTTTAATTTTATATCTTTTTTTAATTTCTTTTATATTATATACTTTTTTTGCTTTTTTATGCTTTTTTATAAATATATTAAAAAAAAAATAGATGACAGTCATCAGATCAAATTCAAAACTTCCTTAAATAAAGGATTTAATTTTGAATTGTCATAAGATAACTTAAATGATTATAAATGAACAAATCCTATCTTGAAGAATAAAATGATTAAATAAAATTATGAATATATTTAACTTTATATTTTTTATAAATTTGAAATTTAAATTTTTTCTGAAATTGTAAAATATATGTATTTAAAACTTTATTTGGAAAATTATTATTTGTAAATTCATTAATAAGATAATTTAAATTATGTAAAAAATTTTCAATTTAGAATCAATATCAAGATATCTTTTGAGTTCTTGTAAGAAAATATTTTTAAATAAATTTAAACTAACATTACTTGTAAATTTATGAAATCTATTAATTTTAAATGGAAATAAAAATGTTTTATTAAATAGTTTAATATATGGAATTTGTTGATGATAATATATTCGTAAATCTAAAAAATCAACAAATTCAGAGTTAATATTAGTTTGTTGTAAGTTAATAATATTTTTATAAATTTTGTCTTCTATATAATCAATTGTAAAGTTAGTATTAAAAATAATCAAATAATCTATATATCTATAAATTTTAAATTGGAAAGGGGAATTAATACAAAATTGATATTCGTAAGCCAATAAAAATAAATTAGCAAGAATGCTACTATAATTTACCCCCATTCCAATACCTTTGATTTGGGAATCTATTTCATCATCAAATTCAATATAATCTATATTACTAAAATCTTTTATTTCTCTGTCTGTATGTCTGTCTGTCTGGCGCAGTTTTCTGTGAGAATGAAAAATAGATAGAATATTTACAATGAAACATCCGCGACAGGAATCGAACCTGCTACCTTCTGATCCAAAGTTAGACATCTTATCCAGTAGGCCATGGGAACTACAACTCTCATCATATTGTTTTTTTGACTTATCTGTCAAACCTGAACTGACTTTGACTGAAAAGTAACAATCTATATTACTAAAATCTTTTATTTCTCTGTCTGTGTGTCTGTCTGTCTGTCTGTCTGTCCGGCGCAGTTTTCTGTGAGAATGAAAAATAGAAAGAATATTTACAATGAAACATCCGCGACAGGAATTGAACCTGCTACCTTCTGATCCAAAGTGAGACATCTTATCCAGTAGGCCACGGGAACTACAACTCTCATCATATTGTTTTTTGACTTATCTGTCAAACCTGAACTGACTTTGACTGAAAAGTAACAATTGTAATAAAAAACAAAGTCAAAAAAGAAAGAAGCAATACTTCATTAGGTAGATTACTGAGAAATCACTATTTGTAACTTAAAAACCAGTGAAAAGTATCAACTGGAATAAAAAAAGAGTCAAGAAAGAAAGAAGCAGTATTTTCATTAAGTAGAATACTGAAAAATCACTATTTGTATCTCAAAAACTACTGAAAAGTATCAGTTGGAATAAAAAAGGAGAGTGAAGAAAGAAAGAAGCACTATTTCTATTAGGTAGATTACTGAAAAATCGCTATTTGTAATTCAAAAAGCTAGAATCATATCAAAGTAAAAAAACTAATGATAAATATTCGGCTCATCAATCAAGATGAACAAGAGTGTCGAGAACATCAATCGAATGATAAGTCTAAGAATTCAAGGAAAGACTACAGAGCATAAAAGTGCGAATAAAATTGACACTTCTGATAATCCACCACACGAACATCTCTATCTGCCCGAGTATCTGAACGCATCGAATCTCAGCAGTATTCCTCAACATCGTTTGTCATTGAAGATTGGATTTCCAATAATATTGTTGCGAAACATCAATCCCAAGTTAGCATACTGCAATGGAACTCAACTTAAATGCCGTTCATTCGATAATGATCTCATAGAAACAGAAATTATAACAGAACTCACAAAGGAGATTTTGTTTTCATCCATAGGATGTCTATGGAACCATGAGATAATCTACTTCCATTCACTTTCACAAGAAAACAATTTCCGATCAGACCGTCTTAAGCGATGTTTATCAATAAAGCTCCAGGACAAACTCTAAATAAAGTTGTCATATATTTGGAAAACGTTGTCTTCACTCACGTACAACTTTAGGTCTTTGAGTCACAATTCAACAGAATTTGGTTATCTTCACTCTAAAGAATAGTCACAATCAAATTGTCGCGAAGAATTTCGTATACAAGCTATGATCTTCATTTATCATCTATATCAACCAACGTCCATCTGAACATCTCTTCTTCAAATATTTATATCGAACAATCTGATGGCCTAGATTAGTAGATAATTTTCACTATTTGTAACTCAAAAACCACTGAAAAGTATCAATTGGAATTGGATAAAAAAGAAAAGAAAAAAAAGAATCACTATTTCTATTAGGTAGAATACTGAAAAATCACTATTTGTTACTCAAAAACAATCACTATTTATAACTCAAAAACCACTGTAAAGTATCAATGGAAATAAAAAAAAGAGACTCAAGAAAGAAAGAACTATTTCTATTAAGTAGAATAATGAAAACTCACTATTTGTAACTCAAAAGCCACTGAAAAGTTTATCTATATTACAATAATCTTTTATTTCTCTGTCTGTCTGGTGCAATTATTGTTATTTACGAAAATAGAAATAATTTCTACAAGTTATCTACTGGAATCGAACATGCAACCTTCTGCTCCGAAGTTAGACGTCTTAGGCTTTAGACCACAAGGATTACATTCTAATCTCTATAAAAAATAAAAATATATCATAGATACGATTCACACGCTAATTCTAAAAGCAGTCGTGGATTGAGAGAATATAGACATCAAAAATTAAAATAATAAAAAAAAAACTTTAAAAAACGTTTAGTTTTATTTTACATGATGTAATTTGTGTGTGTGTTTTTTTTAATAAATAACAAATTGTTTTCCGTTACATACGCGAGGCTTCCGAAGCGAAGCGACGGGGAGCCGACTAGTTATTATATAAATTAAATTGAAGAAAATTAAGAAATTTTTTAATAGAAATATTAAATAAACTGGTTATATTAAATTCTGAAATTAAAAATTTTATTTGTTGTAATAAAGACTCTAAAGGTATATTTGTAAATAAATTTTCAAAATCTGCAGTAATTATATTAAAATTTTTATTATTATTTACATATTTAATAACTTCATCATGATTATGAATAAGCCAATAAAAATCAGGATTAATTTTATTTTTAATAATTTCATGTAATTTATTGAGAAAAATTTGTAAAATAATATTGTTTTAAAATAGAACTAGTAGTACTACAAATCATTCTAAATTTGCCTCTTTGGATTTAGAAATAAATAATTTAAATTTCTGTTAATTTTGATTCTTTTATATTTAAGTGATTTAAATTCATCTTTAAATTTAGAAAAAACATTTATCCAAGTTATTTAAAATAGAATCTTTAGTTTTATTAATTTTTAAAAAAACAGATTGATCATGTAATAATTCTTTAATTTTGTTAAAATAAAATTGTTTTCGAATGATAGCTAAATTATTGTGTGCTTTATCTATAGTAGTGAAATGTAATGTTTGTGATAAATGGAAATAGTTTTTTTGATTTTAAATAAATTAAATTTATGATTTGTAGAACTATTAACTCTATCATATGATGTATGTTTAATATTATTAATTTTAGATATTAAATTAAGTTTCCATTCAATAAAATTTTCATAACATATGTTATATTTAAAACTGGTTTCCAATATAAAATTATTTATATCTTTAATGAATATATTAATTAATTGTTTATATGTTTTATTTGTATTTAATCTGTAGTTAATATATAAATTTAAAAAATCTTTCAAAGCAAAATCTTTAATAAAATTTATATTTCCTGTTACAATATGTGAATTCCATTTAAATTTATTATTATATAATTTACATTGACAATCAGAATTTAGATTAGAACTTATATTAGTTTCATAATTACAAATATATTTACGAATTGGCATGTCATATTTATAAATGGGCATTAAGTACATATCTATAGGAAATTTAGATCTAATATATGAATTAAGTATATTGCTGATATTGATTTTATCAAAAATAGTGGAAGTATAATGAAATAAAATTAATTCTTTAATTTTCTTATTGTTTGTATTATAATCTATTTTTGTTAATTTTAATCGAAACTTAATAATATCTAAAATTAAATGTAGAAGATGAGTATTTTTAATTATGTTGAAGTCAAAATGTTTTAATAAATATTTTAATTTAGATTTATTTAAAAGAAATAAAAAATTTTTAACAAAAGAAAATCTATTCATATTAGAATTATCAAAATTATTTTCCAAAATCTGAATAAATTTATTAAAATCAATTTTATTATTAAAATAAAATAAAATTGAGGAAATTTAGAATATGCTTTAGTATGTTGTAAATTCAAATTATCTTTCTTAATATTAAACCAATTATATATACATATATTATCAATATTATTTAAAACATTAAGTTGAAAATAATTTTCATTTAATCCGTATGGGTAAATCGTATGATATTTTAGCATATAATAAATTTCTTTAATTAATCTTAAATGCTCATCTTCAATAATGTCTAAAATTTTTGTGACTAGAGAATCTTGAAAATTATGCTTTTGAAAATGTTTAATTTCAACAGAATTGCCGTAATTATTTTTAACAAAAGACCTATGATTATTAATTCTAAAATGTAATTCTAATTTAGTTTGGCCAATGTATTTTAAATTTCAAATTTTGCAAATTAAAATATAAATAACTGAAGATAATTTTCAAAATGGAATGGAAGAATTGAATTCTTCGCTAGTAGGACAAGTTTTTCATCTTTTATTGCTGCATTTCATGTTTATAATTTATGTTTTAAATAAAAAAGAACAAATTACTTAATATTGAGTTAAAGTATATAAAATATAAATTATAAATAAATTATATAAATACCTTAAAATGAGAAGTAATAGAATATATATACTTCAAAATTCGACATAATATCTGATGGCCAAACTCAAATGACACCAATTCGAGTTTAGCAATGCAAAGATTTCAATCAATCATTTGCAATTTAGAGAATTTAGAATGTAAAGAATAATTTAAATAATAATATGCATATATTAAATGTATTAAATAATATGCATATATTGTACAATGTTTGTAATTTCGTCATAATAGTCATTAAATAAAGTTTGACATATTATATGATAATTTACTTCTCATACAAGAAGTAAACTATTTTAAACTTTTTATTGATTTATTATTTTTCACAAAGTATTCCTTTCATTGACTTTGGCAACCACGGGCTAGCCCTACCTGACAACGTCAGGGTGAGACTAGGAAATTGAAGAAAGGGACTAGATTTACATCCCGTCCAGGATAACCCTGAGATAGTAGTCCCAGGGGAGAAACGGACGAAACACACAAGAAGAAAGAACAGCCATGCCAACGCCGGGATTCGAACTCTGGCCAGGTTCCGACACAACGGCCGCACGGCAGACCGCCGTCTAGACCGCTCGGCCATGCCGGAACGGCTTTCACAAAGTATTAATTATGTGAAAAGTATTTTATTTTTGTATTGTTTTTTATATATATATATATATATAAACTCACAATTTTGTAAATCTTGCTCTGCACCTACAGACAGACATCGAATAGGACTGGGAAGAATTGTTTGTTATTTATATTAATAAAAAAAAAAACAACAGTTTTCATTAACTTAATAATTATTAAGCATTTAAAAAAAACTGAAGACTCACCTTTTTTTGTTGAATTTCTTTGGTAATTTTTATTTTTTTTTACAAGTTTGTTTACGATGATAAAAATAGTTTTAATTCTTTATTTTAATTTCCGTTACAATCATTTTCAAAACAAAAACAAGACACAATGAATCTGATAGCGTCTTAAATTTCCTTTGATCATCAATGAAAAGCAAAACAAAAGAAACTATCAATTAGCCGTTTTCTATTTCTTTTGTTTAAGTAACTCATAAAAGTTGCTGTTGTAAATCATCTCAGTTTTGTCTTTCAAAGACACTTGGAAAAACAGGTAAGGTTTCCAATGTATTCGTTTAAATGACGCAGCAACCATTAATTTTATTCCTTATAATTTATAAGATATCTGCAACGGCAGACAATTGTAATTTATTGTGTTAAATATTCAAAATATCTAAATATATATAGAATTGAAGTGGCAAATAAGTCAACAACAAAATCCGGAGATACTAAGAATACTTGAGGCTAAGTCCCTACCTGCACGTCACTAAGAAATAGAGTGCTTTTCATAAAATAGAAAACAAAATTCATTTTTCATTGTCAAATAAGTTGCAAAGGAATAAATTTCTTCCTAAGTACACCATTATTTGGTGACAATGACTTATGCCAAAATAAATAGTAAATTATTGAATTCCAAAATTAGATTGGAAAAGTATAGTTTACATGGAGTGTTCAATTGCATTAAGTCCATTTTTCGCATTTTAATCAAACTACGTCTTTAAGAAACTGATGGCCTATTTCTGAGTATTAAAATATACATATATTTATGAATAACTGTCATTAAAGTAATAAATACCTTTCCAAAAGAACTGCGTAAGAACCAAACCGCTTTCTTTATTAAGAATCTCGAATTGAATTTTTTGTGACTTAGTTCACTTTTCCCTGAACTCTCTTGATAGGAATATAAATTAATAATAATAAAAACTAAAAAAAAGAGAATATTTAATCAGGTATGCCACAAAAACAAACTACTTCCAGTAAGTTGTACCATAAAAATTCCTACAAGTAATGCTAAATTTGAACAATGCTTAGAAAAATTAAAATTATTTATCCTTGAAGAAAGAATTCACCAAAATTCAAATAAAATACCGTATTTACTCGCATAATTTCCCCTTTTTTTTCATCAATATTTTGACAAAAAAAGGGGTGGGTGGGGAAATTACGCGATGTTTTTCAATTTGAGGAAAAAAAATATGGTGAAAGTGTACGGAAAACCATGTTAAATATTGATTTTTAAAGCAAGAAATGTAATTAACAACAATTTTATTAACATGCAACATTTAAAATATAAGAAATCACATCTCAACATTTGTTTTGTTTTCAAAGTACAGTTAAGCAATAGGCATGCACGGAAGTGTGTGTGCGACTGTGATGTAATTTCGTAACTCACGCAGCGCAGCCCGCCATCTTTATAGCTGCTCACCGCATGACGTCAGCATCAGCTGCCTGCTAATAGAGAGCTTAACTTTATTCGCGAACTTCACGTTTTCACAAAACACTCGAAATTGTTGTACTGATTCAGAAGGAGTCTGCTCTTGTACTGACCGGGGTAGGGGTGGAATCTTCCCCTAAAGTAGCATGGGATAGAGAAATGCGGAAGTAACGGTACATTGTCGCGTCGTCGTGAGTTGACCGCCAATCAAGGTCATGTTGGAAACGCGTTGAAGTAGAGTTGGGGAAATTATGCAATAAAAATAAAAATTGAATTTTATAATCCACAAAAACTGGGGTGGGGAAAATACGCGATGGGGGAAATTATGCGCGTAAATACGGTAAATGCATTAGTAGCTACTATAAAAAATGAAGCTAATCTATTAAAATCGACAACTAATGATGACACATTCCTCACAAGTTTAAGATTCGCAGCTAATGTAGGAATTGCCACGTTTCATTACCGTATGATGACGAAATTAATTCCGGACTAGCACCGTTATTGGGACAATTTGATATAAAACTTGCTTATAAAGCAAACAACACAAATGAAAAGCTCATAAAATGCAATACTAAGAAAGTGGACAATTTGAAAAAGTTTTGTACATATATGGACTTAAATGTGATAATAGAGAACCAAGTTGCAAGTACATAGGAGAACCAAAAGAAGAAATAAAATTCGAATGAGGGAGCACCGGAGTGCCATTGAAAAAGGTGACTTGAAATACCTAACAGCAAAACATCACAATAATACAGGACTTACTATTCTAACAAATAATCCTATTTTATGGACAATATAAAAATGATTATTTGCGTAAATTTTTCGAATCTAATATTATTAAGACCAATAATTGTTATAATGATGAGCTTTCTGTAAAAGCTGTGTTAGATTGTAACTTACATTGATTGTTGTATAATGTTTATTAGTTACGATGTTCTGATAATATAGTCATTAACAAAAAAAAACGACGCACCTAGAAGGAGTTGTCCGATGGAGACAAAAATTGGTGGAGAGGAAGATTATGTACAGAATAGAAAATGATTAAACTTTCTGACAAATTGAATGATTTATTTCAGAGTTACAAGTTACAAAGTAACGAGCTCAATAAGGTGTTGACCCACCTCTACCCTGAATGCAAGCTGCCACATGACGTGGCATAGAGTGATAAAGCTCCCTGATGGTCTCCTGCGGTATTTCTTGCCAAATTTGCTCCAATTTTCGGGCTAAGTCATCGACATTCCCTGGTGGATGCAGTCGCCTTCCCATCATATCCCAGACATGCTCGATTGGAGAGAGATCTAGGGATCTGGCTGGCCAAGGAAGTGTTTCACAAGCTGCAAGACAGGTCATAGCAACACGTGCCGTATGTGGTCTAGCATTATCTTGCTGAAAAATAAGGCCAGTGTACTGCAAAAGGAAGGGTAGCAAAACAGGTCTCAGAATGTCGTCGACGTACCGCCGTGCTGTAAGTGTGCCGCTAATGACGACCAAAGGGGTCCGGCTAAGGGAAACGGATCAAGGGAAACGGCACCTCAGACCATAACTCCTGGTTGAGGGCCTGTGTGGCGTGCAATAGTGAAAGCAGGATCGGCACGCTACCCTGGGCGTCTCCAGGCACGTCTGCGACGATCGTCAGAATACAGTTGGAAGCGGGAATCGTCGCTAAACACTATATGTCCCCAGTCAGCATCATTCCAACCGGATCGAGCCAAGCACCACTGTAATCTGGCCCGACGGTGTGCAGATGTGAGCGGCAGGTGGCGTGGCGGTTGGTACGAGCGTAGATGTCGCTCTCTCAGCCGTCTGTGAATGGTCATGGTGGACACTCGTGTGCGGGTCGCACGTCTAATGGTTGATAACGATGATTCAGGCGCTGTGACAGCTGATCTGACAATCACTCTATCCTCCCGCTCTGCTGTGGCCCTAGGGCGACCGCTACCTTCATGACGCTGAAATCTGCCATTGTCCACCCATTCCTGCCAGCATCTTCTAATCGCCGCATCACTTCGACCCATATGACGAGCGATTCTCCGATTTGCCCAACCTGCCTCTTTCAATCCAATGATACGACCTTTTTCAAACTCTGACAGTTACACGTAATGAGCTCGAATCCTGCGGCGAGGCACTTTTTCAGTCGTTGAAAGGTATCCTAACTAGCAATGCAACAGAAATTTTGACCATCAGATTGAGAATCGCTTCTTATATATACCTGCTAAGTGCGCAGTTCCGATGCGCTGTAGCTCTCGCTATTCATTCATTGGACACCAAAGTTTAATCATTTGCATGGGCGGTCCCAATGTCTTTGCATACGAAATTTCATTACAATCGGACAACTCGTTTCTAGGTTTGTCGTTTTTTTGGTAATGAGTGTATTTTAGGGCTGTTTTCAGCCGGTATGTTGTTATTTTGTCTGAAGATGATATTCTATCGAAACATGTTACAGTTGTAACGTTTTTGTTTATAAAACTGTTTGTCTTTTATTGGTGTGTATGGTCCCTAAATAATGATGTATAATTAAAATAATTTCATTTAAAAAAAAAATAAAAAAATAAATTACGTTTTTAAATTTCAATCAGATACTTTTAATTAATTCAGTGTTTATTTAAATACCATTAAAACGATATTTGAAAAAACCATCACATGATTTCATCATATTTACTAAAATAGTTTCATTTTCATGTGAAAGAAAAACCAAGCCAATTTCCATTGAGAGGTAAAGGACAGATACAGCTACCTTTAATGCGGCTGCAAAAGTTGCAGGTCGGGTTCACATATGAACCGAAAGTAGTGTCTATGTAGTTTTGTACTGCGACTGCTTAAAAAAGTTGCAGAAGTGTTCTATTCTGCTGCTATTACTTCAGGTGATTCGTTTTGGATACACCAGAGTAGTTGTGGTAACAACAAAAACTTTGATTTCCGCGTTGATTTCTATATCTACTCAATGGTGGATGCCGAGTCCTCAAAATACCGGGACACAGACTAATTGAATCAATTTGGAACACTTACATTACTGTGGACTAAGGAATCAAAACAAAAGTTAAACAATAATTTACATCTTCTCTCCCCCCCCCCAAAAAAAAAAAAGATAATCAGTGATTTTGATCTTCGAAATAAACAAAAAAAAAACCCTGGTGGTTCTTCAACCATCTCCAATATCCGCCAATGCGAAAACAAAAAGGTGATCATAAAGCCAAAGGTCATCATACTTTTAAAAGTGATATAATTTAAAAAAACACACACACACAAATTTGATTACAATCAGGAGATGCGAGTTTAATAAAAACATGGCAGTCCTGAACTTTTATAAAAGTTCGCAATTGTTTTAAATTTAAATGAAAAATACGTTTTTATTAAACGCCGAGTCAAAAACTCAAAGCCTACTAGATATGAGGAACTACTTTATCGTAGACTTTTACAATCTGTAGTAGTACTTTGACTGAAATACTACTTCCAATGTTGCTATTCTTCAAAAACAGCACGTGCAGCCTCAGCAAAAGTTTCACCAAAATGAATATTTTTTTTGTGACCTCTACTCCGCAAAGATATTACTCACACTTTTAAACTGCACGCAGCATTAAGAAAGTTGCCGGCAGATGGACTACGGTCGTTACTTTGCAGGTTGTCCCTGTGAGGTTCACATGTCGTGCAACTTCAGTAGAGCAGTTTTGAATTGGCCATGGACAACAGTAGCTGTGTCTCACCTTTCCTTAAGTTCATTGATTTTATTATATTTATTCACAGTGTAATTGAACTAAAATTGAATTTTGTACTTAAATTTATAGAAAATTTTTTTGTTTAGTTTATGTTCAAATTGAAAAAGCTTTGACATTTTCCAGTATAAATTAGTTTTATTTCTTTATTGAGGTGCAAAAGTTCAGGGGTGTATTTGTTGTACATTTTAAGAACTGACGTCCAACTGTTAAATCCACCATTAATGAAGTTCATGGGAAATCCTGCAATTTCAATTCGATCCCTTTTGAAGAAGAATTTCTTTCGTTTCGTTGTGCTTCTCTTTCATTTATTTCAATTATTGCATCTGGAGTAAATAAGACATTTTCAGTCTCTACCAATGATTATTTACTACAGTTGGACTATGCTTTTCTGATTGGTTAAGACAAGCAGGTGTAAGTAGTGCTCAAAGGAGCTTTAACAGAGGAACTCATTCTGAACACATAAGAAAATAGTCTTACTGATTCCATCTGTTTTTCAATAAAAGAAATTAAAAAATAAAATTACGGATTGCTCGAAGGCGTCTTACAGATTAGCGGATTTTAGGAACCAACCAATTAATATTCAAATTATGTGAGTTAACATTTTAAGAAATTAAAATTTTGCTAAATTGAAAACTCTATCTGCAAAGCTTAAAAAGCTTTTTTTGGATTTATTGACTTAGTAGAAATGTAAAAATAAACACAATAAACTCTACTTTCACCAAACATGGGATCTTTTTGTCTTTCACATATTTTTTATTTATTTCAATGAAATCCACCGAAAAGTTGAATGATTCATCTGACATAATTCTGATTATCTTTTACTAGCATCCAATGGCTGCTGTTAGAGTGTCTACACTGACAACATTTCTTATGTTCATAGCAGTCGTGGAAAGAGTCTCCAAATCGCAGAAGACGGGTAAGAAACTTTTTCTTCTAATAATGACTTAAGATTCTTTAAGATTTCTTTTTTGTTTTTATTTCGTCCACCATAAAAAATAAAAAACCACCCAACAGGTTATAAAATAAATTGCATTAACTGCGAGTCTTTCCAAAATAGTCCAACCAAATAGTCTAAGAAATAGTTCTTTATTTTCCAGTAAAACTGTAGTGATTTGTACAGTGTTATTCTCATCAATAAAAAGTGAAATTTTAGAATTTGTTTATTTTCTTTAAATTTAATTATCCTGTTATTAATAATATATTTTGAATAAAATCCAGAAATTAATCTAACAGTTTACGTAATATATGAAATATGTCTGCAAATATCACTGCTTCCTAAGGTCAATTCGCTCTGATTATTAATAATGATCTTCCTTTGGTTGTCCCTTGATGTTATTCGCAATAGAGAATTACTCGTCAATCAGTTTGAGTTTTTCTTTAGAGAAGTTCTCATATTTATTGAATAATCTGTTGGTGATAAGTCAGTGATAAGTACATTGAAAGTCTAGGCATAAAATAAACTAGTTGGGGGGATACTACCTTCCAACATGGAATAAAATGTAGCTTTAGTCATGTGATATGATCATGTGAGAGCCAGGGCAAATTTAAGAGGAGGGGCGAGTGGGTCCGGGCCCCCCCCCCCCC
>JAFIDM010002131.1:1796703-1812030 GCA_023159025.1 Thereuonema tuberculata
TGTTTTTTTTTTGTTTTTTTTTTGATAAGCATATTGATTCTGGTTGATAATTTTAAATTTTATTAAATAAATATTAATTTTATTTACTAGATAAGTTTTGATGATTTTACTGAGGATTGGTTGTACGATATGGATCTATAGTTTGATACGTCATAAATATCATTATTTTTGTAGACTGGTGTTATCTTTGCTGTTTTTAATGCATCTGGGAAAGTCTGTGTCGTTATTATGCTGTTAATTAATAATGTAATGATGATTGAGAAGGATTTTTAGGTTTTATTTTAATAACTGAAATTGGAATTTTGTCATTTCCTTTAGATTTTAAGTTTTTTAAATTAGTTATTATGTATTGAATCTCGCTGATAAATGGCTCTTCTAATTTCATTTGAATTATAGTTGTTTGTGTTTATATCAGTTAAAATATTGCATTTATTTCAAGGTTTATTTCCTATTTCTGAGAAGTATTTGCAAAACTGATTTGCTAATTTTTTCTTTCTATTATTTCCAGTCACAGACTAATTTTATAACTTTATAAATTTGTCTAATTCCCCATTGTTAGTTTTTTTTTTTAATCGTTTTTTTTTAATTTTATCGTTTTTTAAATTTGAGTAAGGAATTTGTTTTTAAGTCGCTTTTGAAGAGTACTGGGCTTCAATGCGGAATCGGATGACATTTCCTATCAAAAGAATTTGAAGAATCGTGTCATTCCTGGATGTGCCAAACCAAATTTCCATACTATCCCAACTGCAGAAGAAAACTTTTATAAGACACATGTTCAAGTTTCAGAAACTCAAGCCATTAAAATTACCATGGCAACAATCCAAACTTGTGGACAATGGCACTTCCAGATTTATCAGATTTACAGCAAGCAGGTGAAATTTTGTCCAAAAATCCTAAATAATATAATTTCATGTGATTTTGTGTATCACAAATATTTAGGCCTCCAGGTTTTTTGTTTTTGTTTGTTTATGCATTCCTGAAGTCATAATATTTTTAATTATTTCTTTCCACATAGATGTTACGAATTTTTTAGTACAATTCTAAACCATCCTATTCATTTGAAGAAAAGATGAAGAAGCATACCGAAGTAATGAAATATGAAAGATAAAGCAAGTCAAGCCTAAGAAAACAGGAATAACGGAACAGATTTGGATTGGTTATTCATTCAAAATATCCCAACCTCATCTGATGGCGTTTCAGGCAATACACTTGTTCAAGTGAAATGTCCTGTTAAAGGTGTAGATGTTCCAACATTATTAAACGATGGCGAACTACAATACATAATTAAGAAGGATGAAACATATTCATTAAGGAAAAAACACTCCTACTATAGTCAGGTCCAAATAAGCCTTTTCCTATTAAATTTGGAATCTGCTAAGTAAATATTTTATTCTAATTTTAATATTACAATTCAAAAAGATGAAACTTTCGCAAAAGCATCTTTTAACAAACTTGAATTTTTATACTTCATATACTATTTGTCACAGATTGTGTTACATTTGAAATTCCCCAAATACAGTATTAACATAGTGTGAAATAAATAAAAATTTAAAATTTTGATCAATATTACTGATTTTTTTTTATCTCAAATACCTATGTGTGGACCCACAAAGCAAAGGTGTTATTAAAGTTTTGATGTAACCGTATCTAAACTTCAATTTCTATTCGATAGGACATTAATTACAGATGATGATAGTAGTTCATGATATTTAATAGCTGATTTAGACCAAATAAAAGCACACATGTTAAAAGTAAACCAACTAGGAGCTTCAGTGAAATAAAGGAATAATTATTTAATTACAATAAAAAAGCTAGAGTACTCATTATTAGTGGGGCAAGTAATAAAGATTAACAAATACTGCATGAGTAATTAAAAATTTATTTTTTTTCTTTTAATTACTCATTTCTTTTTTGTTTTAATTTTTTCTTTTTCTTTCTTTTTAATTTTTTACTCTTCTAAAATATTTTTGAGATAGAATTAACGTGTTTAAAATAAGGCCAACTACAAATCCTACCTCTATTTAAAAAAAAACCCACAAGCCTTGAAGCCCTTTCTCAAGCGGAAATAACATTGAAATGACAGGAAAATAAAAAGCCCAATAACAACAGGATTGTGGTCATGTGATGTAAAAGAACGAATCCAATAGCGCATCAAGGGTGGAGTGGGAGGAATCCATTATGGTAGGAAAAGGAGTGAAAAAACTTACTCTTAAGAATAACATAAGACGTTGACTAAATAAGAGAATAATAATAATAATAATAATTATCAGGTTGAATTAAAACAATCCCATCAACAGGTTCGATACATTAGTTAAACAAAAAATTGAATAACATTCAAAATTATAAATTCAAAAATTCAAAAATAAATTATAATGATTCATCACTGATTTGATGGAAACAAAGAATATCATACATATTCATACATTATATATAAAAGAATAATAATTAATACAAGAAATTAATAATAAATGAAAATATTTTTTTTTTCTTCTACCATATGTATTTTATTTTATCATTTTTTTTCACCATAGGATTAATATTAGTTATTCACCAAATCTTTAAAAATCTTTTAATGATGATATTTTATCAAATTTGTTTATATTTTTTATACCTATCTTATTAATTATATCCTGTAATATTTTTTGTGTGCAGCATTCTCCGTAACTGTTATGTATTTGCGGGTAGTCATGTTTCAAATTTAAGTTATTCCTAAAATTGTAATAATTTTTTTAGTATGATAAAAAATATATGATAAACCACTTAATTTTTTTATATATATTTTGTATATGGGTATCTCATGTAAATGTATCGTTATACTCAAATACTTAAAATGATTTACAAATTTTATTTTCATACAATTATCACAGTTACAATCCGTTTCTGAATGGCAGACCTATCATTTCGGGACGATTCTACTCCTCAAAGGGGTGATACGAGATGGATACTTTCCTAAGAAATTCTCGCTTTCATTTTCGCTTTTAAGAAAAAAATAACGGAGGAGCATTCTTGAAATAGTATTTATTCTTTCCATAATTCTTTCCCGAAAAGCGCAAATAGAACCCAGCTACTAGTAAACTAACACTATAAAAAATTAAACATCCCATCTTCCTCGCCCCTATTTGGAAGAAATTGCAACGCATGCGCAAAAGCGCTGAAGGCTCTCGAATACGAAAACGGACTGTAACATATTTTTTGTGTAAACAAGAGTGTGTAATGTTATAATGTTTGAATAATATGTTGTCATTTGCTTTCTCGGATGTATTAATAATAATTTAGTTTTATTTTCATTTATTTTTAGTTTTTTATCATGCATCTACATTTGTAATTTATTAAAATCATGTCGTATATTATTTTCAGCTTTATGTAAGTTTTTTCATTTTTTAATAATATGATGTCATCAGCTTAAATATACATATTACAGTAGTCAATGTAATTAAACAGGTCATTAATAAAAATTATAAAAAAATAAAGGTCCTAAGTTTGAATCTTGAGGTACCCCTAAGAAAGAACTTTTTTTTTTTACTATTTTTAGTATTAATTGATACATAATTTTTCTTCTATTAACAAAATAATCATTAATAATTGCAAGTAAAACAAGTAAATAATAATAATAATAATAATAATAATGATAACAATAATAATAAAAATATACAACAGTCTCCCGAAGATGGTGGTGGAGAAAGTGGCACCCTATCCTGTAGTATGGCTACCACAATGTCCGGGCAACACCATTGAGCCCGAACAGTCGGAAGTGTTTCGTCTGTGTCAGAGCAGGCGACCACAAAGACTGAAAAACCACGCCAGCGCATCAAATGGTCATCACAGATGAACCAGGACCTTATGCGCGACTTCTACACCATTACACAGTTAGGGACTCAACTCACACACAGGCACTACACCACGCATTCACCACACGTTATCCATCGTTAAGGCTTAGCGAACAGCGGGTAGCGGATCAGCGACGTTCCATAGTAGTAAACAATCTTATTCTCCCATGCATACTTGCACAAATTAGGGAAGAAGTCGCTGAATCCAACCAAAGGACACCACACCCCACCCCACCAGAAGACACCATTATGGAAAACACCGAAACAATCTCTACCCCTCAGCACACATGCCCCAATAATACAACTAATGACATATTACGTGTAGCACATGATCATTTTTACACTGCACTGGCACAATACACAGGCACAATACACAGACCCGACACTCAGGCCTCCACTCCCCAACATCAAAACAACATCAAAACACATCAAAACAACTCTCCAGAGTCATATACCATCTCAACACACACACTATCCCACAACACCTTGACAATATCCAAACATTAGAAGACATACACACAACACTCTATTCCGCCGCATAGGGAACCATTCGGGCACTTGGAATCAAACAACACCACATACCTCCCATTGCACGGTCACAAGAATACATCCCCCCTTGGAGACGTCGCCTTGATTGCCGCATCAGCGACCTTAGAGGAGACATATCCAGGCTCACACAATACTGTGCAGGAAACAAAACAAACAAACTTATGTTCCAGGTTAGAAAGATATTCAAGCACAAAATACTCGCCCTTCACATTCAAACCATCATAACCAGGTTCAGGAACATCTCGACACACTAAAACAAAACCTCAGGGCACTTGCAAAAAGATTACAAAGATACAAACAGTGCACTCTGCGCAAACAACAGAACAACACTTTCCAATACAATGAGAACAAATTCTACAGATCACTTACATCTTCCTCTACTACAACTAACACAAACACTCCCACCAGCGAGGCATTACATGAATACTGGTCGTCTCTGTGATCTAATCCTATCCCCCACAATGGTAAAGCACCATGGATCACAGAGGAACACCAACTCAATGAACACTTACCGTTCATGTCCTTCCATGAGATTACTCTCGCAGACATGCAGACAGCACTAAAACATGCACACAACTGGAAGGCTCATGATGCAGATGGCATCCAGAACTTCTGGATCAAGAGGTTCACGTCCCTGCATGGAAGCTAGCGCTTACACTCACTGACATAATCCAACACCCAGAACATATGCCTCGTTTCTTCACATAGGGTGTCACATAGCAAGAACACTGAAACAGCACACCCTGCAAACTACCGTCCAATCACTTGCCTCCCCACACTTTACAAACTCCTCATCTCCTGCCTCGCAGACAAGATATACACACAAACATCGAGACACATAACATTCTTTCCGAACAGAAGGGCTGTCGCAGGAATTCCCAGGGTTGTAAGGAGCAACTCCTTATTGACTCTGTAATCCTGCGCCAGGCGCGCGCGAAGAAAAGGAACTTACATATTGCGTACATCGACTACAAGAAGGCATTTGATTCTGTCCCTCATTCCTGGCTCCTACACACTCTTCATATCTACAAAATACACCCCAAGATTACGGCATTCTTAGATGCCACAATGAAGAGTTGGAACACAACATTACACGTACGCACCTCCAACACCTCCATCACTACAGATCCCATTCCCATAAGGAGAGGTATTTTCCAGCGAGACTCCTTGAGTCCTCTTTGGTTCTGCCTCGCCTTGAATCCACTGAGCCACATACTAGATAACACAAAACACGGTTATAAGCTTACCTCAGGCACTCTGACACCATACAAAATCACACACTTACTCTACATGGATGATATTAAACTCTACGCCACAAACAACGCACAACTTATTCATTTACTACAAGTCACCACACAGTTCACCAAAGACATTGGGATGGAATTTGGAATCGACAAATGCCGCAAGCTACATATAACAAGCGTGAAGACTACGAATTTGGAGGGTTTTGAACTGGACCAAGGGTTGGCCATCCAATCCATGGAAGAGAGAGAGACATACAAGTATCTGGGCTTCCAGCAAGCGCGCATCATTAACAACACAAACATCAAAAATGCACTCAAGAACACATACCGTGCTCGCGTTCACAACATCCTCAAAACACAACTCAACGCCAGAAATAAAGTCATCAACTCTCTTGCCGTCCCCACACTAACATATTCGTTTGGCATAATTCTACGGACAAACACTGAACTCGAAGCACTACAACGTACAACACGCACTACATTCACGAAACACAGCATGCACCACCCCAAGTCCGCTATGGAAAGGATGACTCTTCCCCGCAAGGAGGGAGGCCGAGGACTCGTCAACCTCATCACCCTACACAAAAAACAAGTACACACACTTAGGGAACACTTCCACCAATGAGCACAACACTCCTCACTCCACTCAGCCATTGTCAAGGCTGACACACACCTCCCACCCCTGGACCTCGAAAACCCTTCTCCAACACTCACCACCCCTAACACCCACTCTCAGCAGCTGCGTGAATCATGGGCTCGTAAGGAACTCCATGGCAGACATCACCACGAACTCAGCCAGCCTCATGTCGACATGGAAGCATCGAACAGATGGCTAACAAGTGGCGAGCTGTTTGGGGAGACCGAAGCGTTCATGATCGCGATACAGGACCAAGTCATCCCCACACGCATTACCTTGGTACTACAAGAACCACATTCTACACGACACAAACACACATGATGACAGATGCAAGAAATGCCACACTACGCATGAGACCACATAATACCATCGACCACATAATATCAGGCTGTCCGCTTCTCTCCCAGACAGATTACCTCCACCGACACAATCAGGTAGCGTCGATTGTTCATCAACAGCTAGCATACAAACATTCACTTATTAAGAACACGGTCCCGTACTACAAGTACATACCACAAAGCGTATGCATGCAGAACAAAACCATACATCACAACAGAAATGACATCACACTTGTTGATAAGGTCAACAAACAGACCTATCTCATTAATACCGCAGTGCCTATCAGCAAGAACATGCAGAAAACTCACACAGACAAGATCACAGACCGATCTAGCACACGAGCTCAAGAAGCAGTGGAGACAGGACCGAGAACGTGTTGTACCCATCGTCCTATCTGCCACTGGACTGGTGCCCCACACATTGCACCACAGTCACAACACTCTAGGACTTCATAAAAACACTAATGCAAAACTCCAGAATGCTCCAGAAGGCTGTGTGGATATTTAGGAAATTTATGGACACAACTACACATCCCTAATCATTCTTGCACAGGTCTTTACACTTACAATATATGCTTTGGTCCTTGACCCACCATGTTGTGTTTGCTGGGGAAACCCAAGGTTTGAAACTTTTACATAATAATAGTAAGATTAAGAACAAAACAAAAACAAAATAAAATCAATAACTACATTTCAGCTAATTATAATTCTTATTGAATTCTTAGTAAATCCGTATTGGGAAACTGTTTTAAGATCAATGTAACAGTTAGGGTCTGTCAATTTAGATAATACGTGTATAATAAAATAAAACTCTTTACGTTTTCTGAGAATATCGTTGATTTAATGGTAAACAATAATAGGATTCTTGAAATCTGTGATGTGACCGGATTCGAAAGTATGCAGAAATATAAAATAAATTTGGTCTTGATTGCAGACAGCCAATGTATGATGGGATATCCGCTTTTTTTACAAGTTGCCTCGTCTCGCCGATATTTGACAGTTATTATTGAGAGCATGAACTACTCACCAAGCAGTTATCCATCACTTTAGATTTGCTAATATTAATAGATTACCAAATGAAAGTAGTATTAGAGATGCGAGGGTAACACAGAAATTACGTAAGGTCTTTTGTAATGGGAAAGAAACAGAATGAAATGGAATAGAAATAAAATTATTGTGCTGAGAACGTATTTTCTGAATTGGGTTGTAAATCGTATTAAGATAAAAACCAATATAATAATCTACGAAACATAGGATAATCATTGACAAGAAATATGTTTCTGATTTTATTGATATTGTCAATGAACAACTGGTAAGAACCTAAACGCTCCTGAAGGTCAAGCCGAGGACATTTTTCTTGAATTAAGGACAGGCTAATTAGAAATTCAAAGGAAAACCCGACTAAGTTCTGAAAACGGCTACATCCAAAGAAAGTAACATTGCTATTAACTACTTCTTCAATTTTTAAAACAATGTAGGGATGAATTCCATCTAAAATGTCCTTAATAGGTCGAACTGAATTTCATTGTTTGTATAGAAAAACAAATCATCGACATTCCGGTAGTAGAGCGGAATATGTAACTGCCAGTAGTCGAATAGCATAAAAGCCGAATCCTCAATAAAGCACAAGCAAATTTCAGCTAAGGCAGCAGAAGCCGCTAAGCCATAAACAAACTAATTGATTAATAACCTTCCTCCTTCTTAGTTCACTTCTCTTCATTTTAATGTATTAGAATCAATCACACAAACTTCTTCAAATTATTTATTAAAATAATAAATAATTCTCATTGCATATTTTCGGAAAATTTCCTTATTCCTTTTTCAACCAGAGTATTTTTCTAACTGATGGATTGACAAAAGATTATTTGCTGTTCTATTTACAGAATTTGTTTATTAATTATGCTTAATGATTTTTATGATCTTTTTTTGGTTTGTTAAATGTTTTTTACCGATATGGTTTAGTATTATTCAAATACAAAGATATTATTCCATTGTTGAGATGTGAGTATATTTGTTTAAATCGAGAATATGTCGTATCATGTTTCTCTTTTGTTGTCTTAGTCTTTGTTTATAAATAGCTTGAAAAAGAAATAAGGAAATTTTCCGAAAATTTGCAATAAATAATTTGAAGAAGTTTGTGTGATGGATTCTAAATCAATTGATTGCTTATACATGCTATTACTAAATTTTAAGATTTGAATGTTATACGAGGGATGTTCAATAAGTCCGTGCAAAGTATGTAAATTAATGTGAAAATTCAGAAAAATTTTAGCCTATCAGAAGTGACAAAGTCTAATTAGTGGAATTAATTAGGGATTAAACTTATTGAAGACCCCTCGTACATGGCGTAGATAATAATGTTTAGATGAAAGTAGATTCAACAAAATTAGTGCAGTGTCTAATCTTAAGATGCTGCAGTCTTTTAGTAATTAAAGAAAAAGAAATGGAGGTAAAAAGGGAACATAAGGTACATCCAATGAAAATAATACATAATTAGAAAGTAAATTTAAATCTCTCATCTTTTTAATAATCTCTGAAGGACTACAAAAGAT
The DNA here is from genome assembly GCA_023159025.1 of Thereuonema tuberculata. Lineage (NCBI taxonomy): Eukaryota > Metazoa > Arthropoda > Chilopoda > Scutigeromorpha > Scutigeridae > Thereuonema > Thereuonema tuberculata. Next base: position 1,805,851 of record JAFIDM010002131.1, read on the forward strand.
CTTATGTAACTTCGATGTTACCCTCACATCCCCAATACAACTTCCATTTGGTAACTTTATTAACATTAGAGAATCAAAAGTGATGGATAATCCTTAGTGTGTAGTTTGTGCTACGCCTGGTCTCAATACTATCTGCCGATATATCGGCGAAACGAGGCAACTCGTAAAAAAGCGGATATCCCAGCATGCATTGGCTATCCGCAAAAATTATTTTAAATTTCTGCATACGTTCGAATCAGGTCACATGTTAGATTTCAAGAACCCTATTATTATTTGCCATGAAATCAACGATACTCTCAGAAAATGTAAGGAGTCTTATTATATATTGACAGACCCTAAATGTTACAATGATGTTATATCCGTTGAAACTGTTTCCCAATCATTAAGAATTCTAGTTTGTCTGTAAGAGTCAGGCAGATAGATGACATCTCAGATTTTAAAAATAAGTTGAGAGTAGCTCCTACTATGCAAGGTAAGATGCGAAGTAAAGAAAATTGTCGCTGAAACCGCAAAATCCTTCAGAAAAAATTCTAAAGTAGCCCTTCCCACTTTTTAAAAATATTCTGTGAAAATATTGTGTGTTCGCAAGGCGTATAGTGGCTGCGCTGTTGTGATACTATACCACATCACGTTTGGGAGTGTTTTGATAGTAGTAAAGTGTGCTTTTGAGCTGAAAATGCCGTGGTATAATGTAAGCGCATTGGTACTACCGGAAACACGCAATATAGTCACTGAATGCAGTGAAAACAAGAGGTGTGTACACTGAAGTCCTACCACGCCATTCGTGGTGTCAACCCTGAACTATCACCATAGGTTTCCTTCTCAAAAGAAGTAAACATTGGTACAATCACAGCACAGTGAATTATTGAATTGTAAAATGACCTTGTGTTACAAAAGCAATAACGTTTCAACGCCCATAACTCAGTGCACTGAGGTTGCAGAGTGATCTTGTATAACCTAATATATAGTCTGGACCTAATGTTAGACTACCCACTTAATAGCGTCATGTTACCTGGACCCACTATTGCACAGTGATTTTTCATGTAAAGACTTGTAACTGCACTACAATACAACTATGGAAGATGCACTACAATAAACTATGGAAGATGAGAAAAAGTATTTTATTGGAAAATGTTTATTAGAAAAATGTTCCAATTTTACATAACAAGTAGCTACTGACACTTTCAAATAGCTAGGAAGCAAATTGTTTCTTTGAAAATCTGAGTCGCACTCAGTGATTTCCTTGGAAGAGAACCGGTAGAAACTGGTGGGTGATACTTGGACAGTTGGCGTCATTTCTTGATGGCTTATAGGGAATGAAAACCACATTGTGGGAGGGTGTGTGAGCCACTGGAAGTATCTTGACCCAGAAGAATCCTGTTATTAATAGAGGCGAGGGGTTCTCGAACCTTTACTGCTGTTTCACGCAGGTAATATTCATGATCTTCAATAATATTATCTGCATGAAACAGCAGTGAAGGTTCGTAAAACAGGGACCATAGGTTTTCTAAGGCTGTCATATAAAACGAAAAAAACTTACTTCAGGTCATGGGATAGAGACCAGCAATATAATTGACCATTTTTAGACCTTCAACGTTTGGCAATGTTCCTGAATTAGAATGATCTCATACTATTAATGACCCACACACCCTCACACAGTATATGATATATTATTATAGTAATTTTAAGAATTCACTAAGAATTCAATAAGAATTACAATTTATCGTAGATATATTACTTTACTGATTTTATATTGATTTTGTTTTGTCAGAATCTTATTATTATTATTATTGGACAACAGAATCACGTGGCGTTGTCTTGCATTCATATCGCGGCGCTCGTGGACCGGAAGTTTTCCACGGTATTCTGCGTACACTGTGGTGACTTCAACGGAATTTTCTCTTGAGAAAGACCCGCTGACGGCTTCAAAGTTGTATATTTTTTAAATTTAGTACTGATTTGTAGTTCTGTGTGTTGGCCTTATTTTTATTTAATAAAATACTTTGATGAGAATTTGTTTTTGTATAGAAAAAAAATTAAGTCTTATTATAATAGCTTGTATGGCACTGAATCTGAGAGTGTTTAAAGAATTAAAACAAGTTGAACAAAAGGAACAACAATTGATGAGACCAAATTGTTTACCAAGTGGCATCCTGGAACAGCTGTTTAACGCTCTTTGGCGATCATTCCTACTGGCAAATGAATTTTCTCACTATTTCATTAGTGAGTTTTTTATTGTTTATTTCTGCTTTTGAGGCTCGACTGCGCTTCCGACGGATGAACATAAATTTTTTTTATTTTGATTTTCAAAAACATAAGGAAAAAAATAGTTATAACATGAAACTATTATTTATAGAAACTTATCATTAGATAAGATAGAGGAAGATAAATTCAAAATTCCAGCACAAAGTTTAAACATGTCATTAATGTAGCCTATTACAGTAAAACCTCGTTAAGTCGTCACCCGCATAAGTCGTCACTCCGTTTAAGTAGTCGTTTTCCTTTGGTCCCGACAAGATCTCATACACAATAACGTAAAATAACCCTCCTTTACCCGTCACCAAATTTAATTCTACTCCGCATAACTCGTCACCCTCAAAAATGGCCAAAGGCATCTTTCTTCTCCATTTTGCATTTCATCGTGTTGTGTTTTCAGCCCCGGCTCTTCACTTTAAGAAAGCCAAGCCTTGTCGGGGAATTTTCAACCATGCCTGTCACTTCATTCCTTTCCCACCCCTTCGGGTTCTTGGAATCTCGCTGCTAATCATTCAAAGCATACTTCTTGCTGCGACTCTATCGAGTGCAGATGTTTTTCTTGACCGCTCCTGTATGTGACTTTATTTAATAGCGAGTAAGCCCCACTATAAGGGCTATTTTTTTTCTCTTGCAATTTTGGTTCTTGGTTCGATTACGTTTTTAACATGCCAGGGAAACGAAAACTTACGTAGGATCTTTTAAAGCAAAAAAAGACTTAATTGCACTTTTTGGAAAATCAAATGTTTGCCAAAGAACACCATATTCCCAGGACTACAATATTCTTTCATCGAAACAAGTAATTGAAGAAGCTGACTGCAAAGACAAAAGAAAGAGAATGAGGAAATCGAAGTTTGACGAAATCGAGGAGGTTTTAGTTCGATGGCTAAAACATGTCAGATCGCAAAATCTGCCGATTTCTTCCGTGATTCTCAAAGAAAAAGCCATGGAAATTGCTAAGGAGTTGAACATTGAAGATTTCGGCGGCAGCAATGGTTGACTGGAACGTTTCAAGGACAGACATTGCCTTTCTTTTAAAATGATTAAAATGTTGTAACTACAAAACGTGTTTTGTTTTTTTTTATTTTCCACTCATTCATTTGCATGTATTGATTTCTGAAAATCTTGATTTTCTCACCGAATCCTACAGCAATTCATGAAATACTGTTTTTCAGTGTTTTTTTTGTTTCAGTTTTTCAAAAATTCCCACTCCGCCTAAGTCGTCACTCCGCTTAAGTCGTCAAAAATGTTTGGTTCCTTGAGTGACGACTTAACGAGGTTTTACTGTATATCCCATTCAAAATATCAAAAACTTCAATCTACAAATTGTTATTTCAACATTGACTCTTTGCTGCAGTAATTTGTGTACTGACTTTGGTCTCTTCTTCAGAAAACTGATTTAGGGTGGCCTGATCAGTTCCAACTTATATTTGTAACATACGTTGTCGATCATGGAGCTTTTGTCGACCACGATGATGTCTACATATATCTGTCTAAAATTCCTGAATGTTACATTATATGGGTGTCAGATGCTCTGTCTCCATATGCTTCACTTACAAATATTATCACTCCTAAGGAGCAATGCCAATTACAACTTTAATAGTATTTTTTTGTGAAATTGTTGTAATTCTGCACAAAATATATTTTATAGGTTCATCTGGAATCTCTGCTGCATCCAGGATTACTCTGGCTTAGAAAAATGAAGTGAATTGTCAAAGAGGATCTGTGACAATATTTGATTGTTTATTTGACAATTGCAGCTACTGTTGTTGATTTTGTTCTAAAAAAAATTATTGCCAATGTACAGTAGGATAAGTTCAGTTTTAATTTCATCGTAACACTCTATTCTGTACTGATCCTTTCGCTGTGCCTAACTATTGTATTGTTTTACAATTTCATTAAAAAGGCTGATTGTATGTATGCGACTCAAAGAATATCATTTCCTAAAGATCATTTTCTAAAGCAGTTCATATCCATAATATTTAAGGGTATATCTGTGTTCAGAAGGAGACTGCATAATATTTATATTTCTTTGTGTTTCTTTCTGTAGAGACTCGATCCTTCACGGTCAGATTGCGAGAGTTGCATGAATATCCGAGCTATTTCTCTGACAAAACAACTGCATTGTCCAAAGATACTTCTTCCGAATCGCTGCAATAATTCTTTCTACTACATCCTGTATCCACTCTAGACTGTTCATCTGAAAGTATTGATTTTAAGAAGAGTTTTAGTTCAGAAAAAAGTCTAGTTCAGTTTAAATTAAAGTTTAAAATCACTATGTAATTAATACAGAGTATCCCCAATTGAAGTATACACTCTTTGAAACGTTATAACTCAGCAACGAAATGAGATAGAAATATAAAATGTATTGTGTTTGATCCAGACGGCGCTGGAAAAGCATAGCAACACGCTCATTGTTGTTCATTTGTTTATAAATCAAAATGGCGGTGAGACTTTCATTCGATAAACGTAAGTGGATATTGAAGTGTTATTGGAAAATGGAGAACGTTGTTGAGGTTCAACGACGTTGAGGATTGAATTTGATACACCACCACCACAAGGGTAACAATAACACTCCGAGACAAGTTTGAAGCCGAAGGAACGGTGAAAGATGTGTTGAAAGGTCGGTGCGGGAGAAATAGAAGTTCCACTGATAATGATAGTGTTGATGCCATCATGGAGGTTTTTGCACGATCCCCAAAGAAGTCAGTGAGGCAATGCTCTCGTGAAATTGGTATCGCCAAATCCAGTGTTCATCGAATTTTGCGAGGTCAAAAATGGAAGCCTTACATCCCGCGACTTGTCCACGCACTAAATGAGGACAACCCAGATAGGCGACTGCAATTTTCTGAGTGGTTCCTGCACAAGTATGATGAAAGGGAGGATTTTCAAGACTTAATTATTTGGTCAGATGTAGCAACATTTAAGCTTAATGGCACAATTAATCGTCATAATTGTGTGTACTGGGCTAACGAAAACTCAAAAATCATTGAAGAAAAGGCCGTCAATCTTCCAGGGATAACGGTTTGGTATGGTTTGTCCTCCAGAGGATTACTTGGGCCGTACATTTACATACATCGAACGTACTGTCACGGGTCAGACTTACCTGCAGATGTTGGAACTCATGATTTCACGTCTTAATGATCTCTTCGAGAATGGAAATGAGGTTTACTTCCAACAAAAGGGGGTCCACCTCACTTTCATATCGATGTGAGAACTTTCCTCGATCACACATTCAATCACAGATGGATAGGACGAAGAGAAAGTGCGACGGAGTTCCCGCCTCGATCTCCCCATTTAACTCCTCTCGATTTCTACCTTTATGCGAAAGGAAGGAACTTTAAAGAACACGGTGTACGCCACAAATCCACAAACACTGACGGAATTAAGAAATCAGATTGAACATTCCATCAATGACATTCCATTGGCTGCAATCCAGTCGGTATGTCGCTCTGTTCGACGTCGGTGTTGGGAGTGTACTGAGGCAGAAGGTGGACATTACCTTCTATTTCATAGAGACGCTATTTCATAATAGTTGCAGACATTATTTAAACTACATCCTGTATTCTCTGTGGACTGTTCTAATTTTTCTGTAATTCCAAGATTTACAAAGTTATTAAAAATAAAGTGGGGTAAAAATTAGTTATAAGTACAGAAATCATAACTACATCACAAAAATTCATACATACATATCCTTTCCCGTTCCACCAACTGTGGGTTTAGGAATTAACTAAGCCTCTCCACCTCTCCCTGTTCTTCCAAGCCTCTTCTCTATATATTCTTTCCCATGGGATGCCTCTCTCTTCCAGGCTGTGCTTCACATCATCCAGCCATCGCTTACGCGGTCTCCCTCTTGGTCTCTTCCCTCCTTCTTTTAACTCATGCCAAACCTTAGGAGTCCTACCATCTTCCATTCTTTTCACGTGC
>JAFIDM010002131.1:1812130-1872111 GCA_023159025.1 Thereuonema tuberculata
TCTCCCTCTTGGTCTCTTCCCTCCTTCTTTTAACTCATGCCACACCTTAGGAGTCCTACCATCTTCCATTCTTTTCACGTGCCCGAACCACTTCAGCCTTCCCTCTTCCACCTTTTTCCTCAAACTTTTTACCCCCAACTCCTCCCGGATATCCTCATTTCTCATTCTATCTAATCGAGTCTTCCCTACTATACCTCTAAGAAACTTTATCTCCCCAGCTTGAAGTCTACTCCAGTCTCTAACATTCATCACCCATGTCTCCGCTGCATAGGTGACTATAGGCACGTAATACATTTTATAGATTATTTCTTTTGCCTTCCTTGGGACTTTCTTATCCCATATCAGGTGTCTCACTCCCTGGTATAGCTTTCCCCCTTTCTCCAACCGTCTTGTGATTTCATGCTCCACTCTACCATCACTTGTTATTTCGGTCCCTAGTTAAGTAAAACTATCTGTGATCTTCAATGCCCTGTTGTTTATGCAGATATCCTTTTCCAGGTTTTTGTCCCGTCCCATCACCATCACTTCACTTTTCTCTTCGCTCACTTCAAGATCCACTAGTTTCAGTTGTAGAGTCCATTCATCCAATTCCCTCTGTAGTCAACAATTTTCTCACCCCATATTACAATGTCATCTGCGAAGATCATATGCTTTGTGTCTTTACTCTGTTTTTGTAAGTTTTCCTTAACCTTTCTTCCTACCCATTCCATTATTATATTAAACAGCATTGGCGACAACACACTCCCCTGCTTTAATCCTCTCTGTATTTCAAACCAACCAGTTGGCCCTTCTGTGGTTCTTACTCTACATCGGTTCACCCTATATATTTCTCTTATCCAGTTCACTATGTATGGATCCACTCCATAATTCATAATTTCCTAATTTCCAAAAATTTAAAAGTTAAATTTAATTTAATCATTTAAAACAAAATCACTTGCTAAAACGAATCGGCCAAAAAACATGTATGTACTTTTGTATGAACTATATGTATGTACTATTTATTAAAAAAAATATACATCGTTTTCACATAAATGGAGATAAGTAAATGAAACTACAATTTGATGTGGAATATACACTCATTAGCAAAAAAAAACGACGAACCTAAAAGAGTTGTCCGATGGAGACAAAAATTGGTGGAGAGGAAGATTATATACAGAATAGAAAATGATTAAACTTTCTGACAAATTGAATGATTTATTTCAGAGTTACAGAGTTACAAAGTAACGAGCTCGATAAGGTGTTGACCCATCTCTACTCTGAATGCAAGCTGCCACACGACGTGGCATAGAGTGATAAAGCTCCCTGATGGTCTCCTGCGGTATTTCTTGCCAAATTTGCTCCAATTGTCGGGCTAGGTCATCCACATTCCCTGGTGGATGCAGTCGCCTTCCCATCATATCCCAGACATGCTCGATTGGAGAGAGATCTGGGGATCTGGCTGGCCAAGGAAGTGTTTCACAAGCTGCAAGACATGTCATAGCAACACGTGCCGTATGTGGTCTGGTATTATCTTGCTGAAAAATAAGGCCAGGGTACTGAAAAAGGAAGGGTAGCAAAACAGGTCTCAGAATGTCGTTGAGGTACCGCCGTGCTGTAAGCGTGCCGCTAATGACGACCAATGGGGTCCAGCTATTAAGGTAAATGGCACCCCAGACCATAACTCTTGGTTGAGGGTCTGTGTGGCGTGCAATAGTGAAAGCAGGATCGGCACGCTGCCCTGGGCGTCTCCATACACGTCTGCGACGATCGTCAGAACACATTTGGAAGCGGGATTCGTCGCTATCCACTCTACGTCCCCAGTCAGCATCATTCCAACTGGATCGAGCCAAGCACCACTGTAATCTGGCCCCACGGTGTGCAGACGTGAGTAGCAGGTAGCGTAGCGGTCGGTACGAGCGTAGATGTCGCTCTCTCAGCCGTCTGTGAATGGTCATGGTGGACACTCGTGTGCGGGTCCGCATCAGACGTGTGCGGGTCGCACGTCTGATGGTTGATAACGATGATTCAGGCGCTGTGACAGCTGATCTGACAATCACTCTATCCTCCCGCTCTGCTGTAGCCCTAGGTCGACCGCTACCTTCATGACGCTGAAATCTGCCATTGTCCACCCATTCCTGCCAGCATCTTCTAATCGCTGCATCACTTCGACCCATATGACGAGCGATTCTCCGATTTGCCCAACCTGCCTCTTTCAATCCAATGATACGATCTCTTTCAAACTCTGACAGTTGCACGTAATGAGCTCGAATCCTGCGGCGAGGCACTTTTTCAGTCGTTGAAAGGTATCCTAACTCGCAATGCAACAGAAATTTTGACCATCAGATTGAGAATCGCTTCTTATATACACCTGCTGAGTGCGCAGTTCCGATGCGCTGTAGCTCTCGCTATTCATTCATTGGACACCAAAGTTTAATCATTTGCATGGGCGGTCCCAATGTCTTTGCATACGAAATTTCATTACAATCGGACAACTCCTTCTAGGTTTGTCGTTTTTTTGGGTAATGAGTGTAGTTATAAAATGGTACTCGTATTTTGCCTGAATTTTTATTTTTATATTTATAATAATATATTATAAATATATTTTTTTTAATAACTCTTTTTTTATTGCAAATAAATCTATCACTGAATGCTGAATTTGATAACTGATTTGAATAATTTGGTGTATCATTAAAAATTATTAATATAATAAATATTATTTATTATGTATTTTTTTTTTGTTATAGTCATTATTGTGAATCTGACCACCCACTTTACAATCAAATCTACTTTCAACTTTAAAATGAAAACTGAAGTTGTATTTTACAAAAGCAATTTTGTATAAAGAAAATATAACATAAACTCGAATGTTTTAATTGCTATCAGAGTTATTATATCTTTTCCAGAGAATTTACTACTTCGTTATAATAAGTGTAGCATTAATCTTTTAGATAGAAATTCGATCAAATAAAATATAAATAATCATAAAAGATTTAAGTCACCTTTCTGCTGTTTTGCTAAATTCTGGAATCTTTTCTGGGCAAGATTGACTTTGTGACTAATTCTGCGATTGAACGGTGTTTGTGCGAAGTAGAATCTGAGAAAAACAAATATTTTGAAATATTTATCTACAACTTATTTCATTTATTATACGAAACGACATTCCGAAATTAATTAAATAAAGCATTACTTACTTTTGTAAATAAGATAATCTTCAGGATAGCAAAAATGTTTTGTGACACCGACATCTATTTGGATATAGGTTTTCCTAAATGCACATTGCCAAGCAGGTTTTGCTTGGGAATTTATTGAAACTTATGTTTTTTATTTTACTTGTATTGTGACATCCAGGCCTGTAACAATTAGGTACTATGATACTGAAACAGTAAAAGCTACTATTAACGTTACGTTAAATTTTTGAAACCCTCCCAAACGAACGCATTGAATCATGGGAAGCGATTGCAGCGCTCTGCCTCTCCAGTGGTCACTTGAATGGTTCATCTGTAGAATGAAAATTAACCACATTTGGAAAAGTGGATACAGAAGTCCTCCAAAGACAGAGCTCAAACGTTAGTCGGATCTATTCTAGAAAAATCTTATTTATTTATTTTTTATTTTAATTTTAAGAAAGGATTGTAATTTTCAATGTTCTCTTACAACAACAATGAATGTATTTAATAAAGTGTTGTTTTTGTTTTTAATAATAAATCATCTTACTATTATTACTTGTGATGAAATTTCAAAACTTTGATCATTTTGATTTTTTTGTCCTTTTTTTGAGTTTCATTATAATTCTTTTTTTTTTTTATATATAATCTATTTTTTATGTGTTTGTAACTTAGCTTTGGCTGTCAGTGTGAATTATGTCTATAGTTGTACTGGATACCCATTGGTCACTTTCAGTCTCCAATCAAGTGAAGCAACGAAGTCATTCCTATCTCAAGAGCTACGAAAGGTATCAATAAGCTTTAGGATTTTTAGATTTATTTTTGAATTATTATTTCTACGAAAAAAAAGGTTAGGAGAGTTGAAAATGGAAGAAATAGTCGATAACTCATTACTCTTTGTCAGATGAAGAGAAATATTGTGTTTTATTTTGACTTACTTTTTACGCAAAACACACACGCATGACGATCACAAGACAGACTTCTTAAGCAGTTGTTTTTGTTGTTTCGAAGAAATAAAACAGTGCAATGTTTTCTTGGGTGATTTTCTTCACAAAAGGGTTCCTCAAAATGTACATTACTTTGTGTTTTATATTTGGGCTCCAAATTTTGAGTTTCTGTAGAATCACGATAACCTGTAAAGAAAGAAAGAAATTCTGAGACTATCAAAACAATTTTGATTTTAAGCTACGAAAGAAACTAGATTCATTGTATCTATTTTCTCCAATAATATTGGTCGTTTTAAACTTCGTAAATTTCAATTTAGCAATTAACATTCAATGGTAAGATTTGTTACACATTATGAAAGTTAACACTTCAAAGCGTCAATTAACAAAATGCCAAAAAGGGTTAAGATAAGAAAAAATTAACAATAGAATTCTCATGAACAATTAGTGTCATTAGAACTGAAGGCTTTTTTCAGGATTGTGCAGGATTGTGTCTTGGGGAACTGAGATGTTGAATTTCGCCAAACGGTCGGCATCCCAAACATCTTCTCCTTACAGACCTGGCTTAGTTTGGACGCTACCGATTAGATTGGAGTCTTCTTCTTCTAAAAATTGTTAATGTATCATTGAGAGAGGGGACCTCAGCAAAGACTCTGCGGGGGGGGGGGGGCTAGCATTAATGGAAAATAAAATCCATTGAATCTAGTGGTGTATGAACAAATTGATAAAAGGCGTGACATCAAGTGAAACAAAAACCTGATGTTCTCACGAAACTAACTGCTCCAAATGTCGGATGTACAATAATGGATGTATTGACTGGCCGTCTCAGAGCCCCGATCTCAACCCCACTGAACATCTGTGGAACGAAATAAAACACAGATTACACACATCGCCCATCTTCAACTAACGGACTCACTTCCACTGTGATGGCCGCCTGGAAGTCAGTTCCTGCGATCACCAATCAAGACACGGTGAAAAGTCTTCCCAGACATGAACAGGCTGTCATCGATGCAAAGGAAATCATTTTAATCCGTGCCTCCGCGTCCCGACCACGGGGTGTCCGGATACTACTGGTCGTATAGAGTACCTTCTAAACTTTTAAATTTGTTTCCCATTAATTTAAAAAACAAAAACAAAAAACCATCGAGAATCGACGAACCCTAAATTACTGATAGAAGAGAACAAAATGATGGGTTTCTTCAGTTCCTCAAGTGAAGTGGATTTGCCTGTAGAAACTACTCCTGTAGAAGCTACATAGAGATCGATTGAAGTATTTTAATCCTTTGATCCTCTTAATTCTAAAAAGACTAATTTTAATATTAATTAGTTGTTAATCTAACTTAAAAATTGCGCGCTTTTAATTAAGTGGCTCTGGAAAATTCAAAAATAAACAAAACAAAATTAGCTCTAATGAATCTGAAAAGCTAAGGATTCGGGATAAAATTCCCAAATTTTAACTGGAGGCGTAATTTATTTACGTTAATTTTGTATTTTTAAATAAGAATTTTTTTCATTTTAAGCCAATTTGAGTCTTTTTTTTTTTTGATAGAAGGAGAGCATCAACAATCTTAGTATTGTTGTAAATTTAGAACTACAGGTGAACATCATTGGCTCCAAATTGGAGCATGAAGAGGCTTTAGGGAAAGTGTTCGTTTGATATATGAAATTGAACAGTTTTAAAAATATTTAAAAACTGTAAATAAGTAATCTAAAAATTATATACATTCCGCTGTCGTTTCATAATAAATATATGCATATATTTTATATTCACATATTATATATATTTATGTATTATATTAATGAGAATGAGAGTGCCTTCTACCATACAATAAATCTCTAAAATTTCAGTGCTGGAGAAGAATCCTATCACAATACGACGACGCCTCGACTTTCGATTGCAGCAAAGACAAAACTTTTCATGGAAATCAAAAATCGTGAAACTTTTTTTTTTCAAAACTTGATGTGTTTTTTTAGGATGGATGACCGAAAAAACTAAATTTTATGTTTTACTCTTTGTGCTTCGATTTCTTAAACATGTTTATTTTGTAGTGACTACAGATATAAAACATAAAAATACGATCACTTTTGTTTACTAAAAGTGCAGTAGTCATGAAAATTACATAAAATTGGGAAGGAAAAAACATTCCCACAATATTCTATTCTAACAGTACGTATCATTTGTAAAATATAATGTTAAAACTAATTCTTGTAAACAATAACACTGACCAATATATTACTTTTGACAATATAAGTTTAACGTTAGAAAAATATAAACTTTTACAGTTTTTGTTTACATCAAATTACATTACAATCTTATTCAATAATTATCTAAGTATTCATAAATATATTTAAAATAGCAAATCGATAGAAACTATATCAAAATTATTACCCAACATTGAAATCTTTCTATGCAGTCAGAATTTGAAGAAGCCTTCTACTGAATTTTATAATAATTATCAATTTTCAACTTTGTTTTACCTAAAAATGCCTGTTTGCAATCCTTTTTACTCTTAATGTTTTCAATCCAATGTCTCAGGTGTTTTTCTTCGTGGTGATCAAGAGGAATGTAAAGATCGCTATGATTCGATTTCAAGCATGAAGTTAGGGCAGAAGAAAAATTGAGTTTTTCTACATTCAGAGCTAGAGAGCCTAAGAAAAAAAATTTAAAAAATGCTAATATTGTCGTTCCTTTATTTCTTAATTTGTATTTTAAAAATTGGAAAATTTCAAAATACAGTGAAGTCTAACTTATACGAATATGAGGGGGAACCAAAAATTATTCGTGTAAGTGAGTTACATATAGGACTTATGAGGTAAGGCCGGGGAATGAGAAATTCTTCGTATAACTGAATGTTTCGTATAAGTGAGTTTCGTATAAGTGAGACTTCACTGCAATCATTTGATATACATTTATACAGCAATTCTTTCTTCGACACAGCAGATAGATTAAATAATTATTTCTTCACTTATAAAGTACATTAGACTTCATAAAATACTCCTTCATTTTATTTGGCAATATTTCGCAAAAATTATAATCATTTTGAAGAAATGAAGAATATTGAATCACATTTCTTCACTTCCTAATTATAATCTCTGAATCTATGTGATCATAAAAGTACGTGGTCAGAGTATCTGAATTTCAAAACAGACAGGGATAACTTCACGTAATAAATTTTTCCTTATTTTTTTTACTGTTTTAACTGATGTTGAGTTAAATCAAGAAAACAATTGAGTCGATCAGAACTGAAATTTCATCATTTCATTCTTTGTTGTTGTTGTCATCAATGGTTAAAAAACATAGTATCAATATCCTGGCTTTTTTTTTTATTTGATAATAGGCGCACGAAAAAAAATTATATAAATTAATTAATTACAAATTATGCAAATTGTAGTATTGTTTTACGATTCAAACAGCTTTTCATTTTTGTGAAGAAGAAACATTGTCGGATGTGAAACACTTTCAAGCATTATATCATCTATTTCTTTTTTGTAAAAATCATTAAACTTAATAGAAACTTTATAATCAACTAGTGAGATTCAAATTGTTCCTGTAAATGTAAGTTTTTAAAATATCGTTAAATAGTTGAGTTGCTTTTTTATTCCGTATATCAAAGATGTCGAAACGCTGTTTAACTAACGATTTTCATAACAGTACAGAGATCAAAATTTCATCCTTTTTAACATTGAAAAAAACTACGAATGATAATAACATAAATAAACATTTCAGTGTTAGAATGGTTAATAAATAAAAGTCAAATTTAAATTAGTTTTACCATATTTGTCTGAATCATTAAAATAGTATCTTTTGGATTCATCTGAAATGGTTATTTTCGTAATTTCGAAAGATTCAGATACATTTAAAACGCTGAAGGAGGAAGTATTGTTTTCTATAAAAATCCTTCTTCTCATTGACCGGTTGGCTATCCGATGATGAAAATGTTTTCTTCTATTAGTTTGATGGAAATGATCGTTCGATTGAGACATTCCTGTAAACAAAGGAAAGCTTTGTATTTTTGAGACAATTAGAATTTCATTTGAACTAAATGTACTAGTCTTGTTTCGTATTTCGTCTTAATACTTGTGTTTTTCAATTCAGTTGTACAAATAAAATAATATATGAACAGTTGCTAAAAGTTATTAACAGGAAATATACACTTATCTCCTCAAAAAAATGCTTACATACAATATATAACTTTATTATTATATACAAAATAATAACTTCCTTGTAAATATAAATACCGTGCAAACAACACAACAAGCAAGAAAACAGCAACCACGAGTATTCAGGATCTCGTAAATATAGTGGAAATGAATAGAATTAGTCAGTCCCTACACAAATACTACGATTTCAACATGCATTTTGGAAGCCTAATATAATAACATGATACACTATATGGCCAAACGTATCCGGACACCAACTGCTGTACAATTAGAAAATCAAGTGGCACATATTAATAGAATGTCAGGCCATTTTTAGCATCAATCAACGCCTGCACTCATCTGGGAAGTCTGCATTACATGTAATGTTCAATGATTTGTATTCATTTCATTGGTATCTGTGCTCTTCCTCAGTAAATTGCCTTTACCAGGTGGTTGAACCTTTAGAGTCATACCAAAGTATTGTTTGGTATTGGTATAGCTATTGGCAGGTTTAACCTTGAAGTTGTCAGTCGAAAGGTTTTTCTCTTCCAAGTCAAAGTTTTAGGGGAATGCTATGCCGATAACTAAAAAGGAGTAAATTTCCATCTCTCGAAAAGCGCCTCCAGGATACTATGCGACCTCCAGGCGTAATTAACGACCTCCAGACACTATTTGCCTCGCATCTAAGCCACTGGGATTCCAGGGACATTGATCTTTTATTTCCCCCGAACTCTTGGGATTGCGATTACTTTTAGACAAAACCCAAAAATCTAGCAAAAATTCTAGCTGAATCTAGAAAATCTACACGAAGAACAGCCTTAATGGAACTAAGGCCCTATTAATAAAGCCCACAAACCTCGCTGGAAATCCTTTAAAGAAGAAAGCAGCTGTATACTGATGATATTTGTGGCAGTTCCACAAATCTAAGTAGTTTCTATAACACAAGTAATTTCAAATATCCGTAGGATGCAAGTCGGCAGTAAAAATCTTTTTGGTGCTCATAAAAGAATATTCAAGCAATAATTGCTGCTGCCAAACCGCAAATAAATCAAGGTCGAACCACTAAAGAAGAGCTCAGATAAAGGGAGCTCAGAAACTTCACTCTCCAATATAAATGAAGCTACGTCAGAAGAAACTCAGTGAGACGCCTCTTCTCCAAAGGGATAAATCTCAGAGCAGCACACCAAGCTCTGCATCCAGTCTACATTAGCCAAACGACCAAAGAGTGGTGGAATGAAGCAGGAAAAACCCAGAACATTTATACAACTGTCAGATCCTAATCGCCTTAAAAATAGCCGTAGAACTGGAGGAATATCTAGCAAATAAGTTAACAGATGAACAATCAACTTTAATAGTGCTATTCTAGTAGAAATTTTCATGTGAATCTGGGATTTGATCCCTGTTGGCAAACATCTATTCTGAAAAAGCAATGGTGTTTTATCATCCCCGCCGTCTAGAAAGCTCCAAAACATGGCTAAGGAGAGGATTCCCAGGTTGTAGCCTTGGAAGAAAGCAGCTCTCATCGTATATCTCATCCAACAGCAATAGTCAAAACCTTAAGGTCTTTATCTCAGTAATTTCTGAGCGTAAGGGACCAAAAAAAATCCTATAGCTGTTCAAGTGGGACTTCGCACTGAAGAATGGATAATCGTTTGCAAGGAAATGGAAGTTCTTACACGAATACTTGAAATAAACGAACTTTCCCTGGAAGCATTATAGAAGATTGGGAGCCTCAGTCATCTTTTGTAGGGTCCTGGCCGCTGGGATATCGACTGCCTCTCACTCAAGATCCATGTGGAATCTAGAGATAAACCATTCTATTGTTTATAAACTGACTTAATTCGAACTTGTCATAAATACATATCTTGACGCAAATAAACGTCAAGAAAGTACCATATGCGCTAAAGGTACTTGATTTCTGTTTCAGAGATCGGACAGCAGCGATTCTGAACTATTTATGACAGGCGTAGAAGCTAATACTGCTTCTGCCCACTATCTTTCACCTAACCCTCCTCATCCTTTGAATAAATTGCAGGAGCTAATGAATTTTTGTTAAACCATCACAAGAGCAGATTCACATCACTCTGCTTATAGAAATCATAAAGTTACTATCTTCTTAATTATGTTATTATCAAAAGTTTTATAATACTGAATAGAGGAAGTAAACCAACCTTTTTAACTCAAGATGTTAAGGATAATTGATGTAGCTTTGAATTGTATCAGTATCAGCATGTATTTGATAAAAATTCTATTGGAATCATCGATAGACTGTATTTTGTTTGGAAATA
Organism: Thereuonema tuberculata; assembly: GCA_023159025.1. Classification (NCBI taxonomy): domain Eukaryota; kingdom Metazoa; phylum Arthropoda; class Chilopoda; order Scutigeromorpha; family Scutigeridae; genus Thereuonema; species Thereuonema tuberculata. Next base: position 1,822,646 of record JAFIDM010002131.1, read on the forward strand.
ATTAAGTTTGAAATTCAGATGATAAATCAATATTGTAACTCTAGGAATAGCAACGGGAGAAATTCTTATAAGCTGAAAAAAAATCTTACACTCTACAAGCAACTTACGGGAAATTCGCTTATGAGATATTGAAGTGGTATTTGAATTATTTCTGGATGTCATTCTCGAATCAAATTAGAATAGTTGCCGTAAGGTTTGTTGCTTCGTTGGCAGTGTGAGTTGGTGGAATTAGAATCTTGCTCTTATGAGGAAAAAAAATTACCCACAAACACACACACACACACAAAAAAAAAAATGATGACTGCATTGAACATTATAGATCACTCACTGAATATAATGTTACGTTATGTTATGTTCTGAATGTGGGTGGCAGAGAAGCCAAGTACTGCGACCTGTTTATTGTAATACTCTGTTTATTGTAATATTGTAATAGTCACAATCAATATTGTGATTGTACCATCCCACGGAAATAGGATAGATGAAAAAAAAGACTGAGAAAGTATGAGGGTAGAAGTGCAGGGGAAACGGGAGAACCCCGAGAAAACCTGCCCAACGCGGATCGTCCACCATCACGAAACCCACATGAAAACCGAACCCCGGTATTCAGAGGCGAGAGGCCAATGCAATATAACAGAATACTAAGTTTGACACTAAGCGTGATTCTTGGAGGAGTTTTTAGTTAGAATAATAAAAACCTTTAGGACAAAAAACTTTATCATGTAATTGCCAGAAATGAAGCGTTAAATTTAGGATTTAAAGATGTTCAATACATTTATTATGGCGGCACTCTCCAAGGATTCTATTAATTCGGAGCAAACGCTCAAGAAACCCAATAACGAATTTATTAAAGCTAGAAAATGAATAAATGAATATGTAATACAGTGAAGTCACACTTATACGAATATGAGGGGGAACCAAAAATTATTCGTATAAGTGAATATTTCGTGTAAGTGAATTACGTTCAGGACTATGGGGGCTTCGCTGGGTAATGAGAAATTCTTCGTATAATTGAATGTTTCGTGTAAGTGAGTTTCGTATAAGTGAGACTTCACTGTATATAATATAATATAAATATAATATAATAGTTTAGTGCCGATAATTATTTTTAATCGATATATGTTCTATACTGAAATGTTTTAAACTTTTTGTTATTAGTTTTCTTTTTATATTTTTATATTATTGTGCAAAATGATAACCATTGATGGACGTTGGTTGATAGTTGGTTGAGGGCACCATTCGTTATCCAGCAATGAAATTCACTGCAACGCTCCTGACGTGACCGCATGCGCATATCACTTTCAACTATTTGAATTTTTTGTATAAATTGGCTTTCGTTTTATATGTTCATATCACTTGAGGAGGCCGTTTCTCGACGGCGAAACGTCGTGGTTAATGTATTCTTTTTTGAATAAATTAATTTTTGTATCATTTAGTCAGGTGTATGGCTTTATTTTTGAATGTAATACTAGGAAATGAACTATTGAAGTTTTTCTTCAAACTCATTTCCCTAAATCGAATGGTTTTGATCCGGATAAGAAACACTGTCAACAAATTCCTATTAATCTTAATCATAAAGCTACAAAGGAAAACTAGTAAGTAGCTAAAGATATAATAAAGTTGGAATTTTGAACCAGTAGTAGATGAACTGATTGAGAGGAAATTTGCCAGGACTATATCAGAGCTCATGCAACAAGTTCTGAGCCTGTTAAAAGATGGTGTATTATCGAAAAGTCAAAGGTAACTCTTGTAATGTAGGAAATTTGATTCCACATTACAGTATGCTATTTAAAGGTAGGTATTATCAGAAGTAGGAAGCCTTAACTTAATAATTCATTTAAGAATCGCCAGTTCCTTTAATTAAGAACCAAGTAGATTTCCATTTGTAAACTCTTATTCAAATTATAAAATAAATTAAAACTTTCATCTGGAGGTTTTGGTTTTTAGATCCCAATTCAATATCCAAAACCAGAGCTTTTCTTTATTCAGTTTCATAGCATGCAATGTATGATTTAAATGAAATAAAATTTAAAAATGTATGATTTAATGTAATTTGATAAGTTCTGCTTATTAATTGAACGTTTATTCAGGTGATAATTTTATTTCAGGCTAATGGATAGTTTTTTTTTTTTTAGAATGGCGAAACATCTAGTAACATTTAATAGAATATTTCTTTATCAAATTCTCATAATTCTTCTCATCATATATAGAAAATAGACTCAATAAATCTTATTACTCCTTCACTCAACATTCTATATTTCGTCCTTATGATAGGACTTCTTCAGGAATCTCAAAGAATACAAAATATAAAAATAAAAAAGAAAATAAGAAAGAGAAAATTTTCCTCTTCTTATTAAACACAAAATATGATAACAAAGTAAATCGTAACAATTATATCATATTACAAATTCTTTAAACAAACCCATCCTATTTTAACTCTTTTCAATAATCCCCTCATACTACAAATTCTTTTCAATAATTGCTTGATATTAATACCATTAAACAATATGAAATTATCATAAATTTAAATAATGAAAACAAATACCAATTAATTTGAACAGACATGTAGACTTGACAATTAATTCTTCATTTTAATATTAAAAATTCTTTCACTTTCTTGTTTTTATTCAAAGACTTCTTGAATAAACTCAAAGATACGTCATTCACCTTTAGCGACCTGTCTTTATTCATACAGATGCAACTGTTGATTAGGCAGGATTCTACCTTATACCTTTTATTCTCATCTTTACACTGAAAACATTATAAACGATAGGGTCAGGGCAGTGACCTTTGTTTACACAATGTCTAGCCCATTCCGATATGTTTACTTTTCTCTTTTCATACGCCCTCGTGTGTTCTTTTACCCTCTCTGTTCGGCCCGTACTAATGTATATTTCTCCACAATCTATGCATTTCAATGCATAGATGACACCCATCCTGTCTAATTGACTGTCTGGCGTATGAAAAGAGAAAATTAAACATATCGGAATGAGCTAGACATTGTGTAAACAAGGGTCACTGCCCTGACCCTATCGATTATAATGTTTTCAGTGTAAAAGATGAGAATAAAAGGTATAAGGCAGAATCCTGCCTAATCAACAGTTGCATCTGTATGAATAAAGACAGGTCGCTAAAGGTGAATGACGTATCTTTGAGTTTATTCAAGAAGTCTTTGAATAAAAACAAGAAAGTGAAGGAATTTTTAATATTAAAATGAAGAATTAATTGTCAAGTCTACATGTCTGTTCAAATTAATTGGTATTTGTTTTGATTATTTAAATTTATGATAATTTCATATTGTTTAATGGTATAAATATCAAGCAATTATTGAAAAGAATTTGTAGTATGAGGGGATTATTGAAAAGAGTTTATAATAGGATGGGTTTGTTTAAAGAATTTGTAATATGATAATTGTTACGATTTACTTTGTTATCATATTTTGTGTTTAATAAGAAGAGGAAAATTTTCTCTTTCTTATTTTCTTCTTTATTTTTATAGTTTGTATTCTTTGAGATTCCTGAAGAAGTCCTATCATAAGGACGAAATATAGAATGTTGAGTAAAGGAGCTGTAAGATTTATTGAGTCTATTTTCTATATATGATGAGAATATTTCTTAGTTTATATTCGGTTTTAACTAAGCCTTAAGTTTAAGTCCTAAATTAATCAAATTGATCAAACCTTTGTATTTATATCAAGTCTGGAAATATTTTGGTTGTATAAGGAGAGTTTTTTTTATCATTTAATTACTGAAGTTACTGAATTTTTGGATAATTAATGTTTAATTAATTAATTTTTGGATAATTAATGTTTAATTATTTAATTTTTGGATAATTAATGTTTGTGATCTGATAGATGTCGATTCTAATTTGGCTATGTTTTATTTATTACATGAATTAATAGCTAACTTGTTACATTTTTAGCTTAGACTGTCAAAATGTTTTATTTAATCTAATTCTCTTTAAAAGTATTTATGCCGGTATAACGAGATTAATTTACTCAAGTATTTAGGCGTAGCTTCCACTGCCGAACTCTTTAAGTTAGCTGCATAGAAATTATAAGTTAGTTCTCTGATTAGAAATTTTGACGACCCTTTATAATTTTCCTCAGGATTCACGTAAAACTAAATAAAGGAGGTTTTAGTTTTTTTTTAAAAAAAGAAACTTTACAATCCCTTCTATATTCTTTGATGAAAGATTGCAAATCACAGCCAAGATTAAAGATCTGGGATTAAACCAAGATGCAAAAGTAATCTGGAACTTACATCAGCAAAATTTTATTAAAAACTGCACATAATGATAAGAATATTTGGTAAAATTGTACATTACCAAATGGGTCAGACCCATCGTTACCTACGGTGCACTTATATGAGGGCCAAATTTTTGTCAAAAAGAGGCAACTCTTACCTGTATAAGAGTTTGTCTTCTTATCATAGGATTCTGAATATTACTCCAGTTGCCTTACTCAACTTTTCACCCACTCACTATATTGTCAAATAGCATGTGAACTTATAGACTGAAAGCTAATAGAAACTGTACAAACCATGAATATGGGCTTTCTAGTATTATATGAATTATCACAAATCCAAGTCTACATAAAGGCAGTGATGCAATACCTCAAACAATTTGAAATCTAGCTTGACTGGAAAGAATGGAAATGAAATGAAAAACATTCCATCCATCCATCCATAGTATTCTGTCCGGAGACAAGTCCAATTCTATGGAATTCGCATGGAATTCCCAGAAATGCCTGGGGAAAGATACTGGGGTGGTTTCCTGTTGCCTTCCCCAGGACGCCATTAAGGAATGACGTCAGACCGAAGAGGAAGCGAAGAAGAGGCGAACAGCACAGGAAAGGAAATTGAAACAGCCAAGCCACTGCCGGGATTCGAACCCAGGTACTGGCGCACTGGCCATCGCGGCAGACCGCCGCCGAGACCGCACGGCCACGCCAGCACGGCTTGAAAAGCATTACTTGTCTAAAAATATTGTGTGGTACAAGAAAGGCTGTAAAACAGGCAGGGACACTGGAGTTGGAATCCAAGAGTGAATTCAAAACGCGATGGGAATATTGTTTGTCCACCACAAGATGAGACTTAGCCACACCTACGTCACGTGGTAGGCAACGATTCCAAGAAGCCATTTGAGGGGGTCAGTGTGATAGATTTCCATTTTCAGGGGAAATGCACAGATTTTGTTTCTTGGTTACTGTATAATAGAGGAATTGATGATATAAAATACAACATTATATATATGTATTTTTCTTATATATAATAATAATACCCATGTTATATTTTAACCGTAACGATGTATAAAACTGATTTGCTGTTTAAGAACTGTTATATTTATACTGTTCTTATTTATTTCAATTATGAAAAATAGTAATTATATAAAAATTATATTAATTAATGTAAGTAACAAATATATACACTTCATGGTAATAATGTTATATTTAGCAATTAATTGTTGACAGTTAAAAAAAAAATAAAAAAAAAACTTAAACATAACTAACATCTTATAAATAACTTCTTCAAAAAACACACAAACACCTATGGCAATATTTCGACTTCTATTTTCAAAGCGTTATTCATGCCTTTGGAAAGGAGAACACGTCTCCTTATCCTAAAATGAAAAATAATAATACAAAACAAGAATAACTTCTCAAATAAACAACTTATAACGTGATATCACCACGTTCATAAACAAGCCAAATTCATTGTTAAAAATTCTTCTAATAAAATAAGCAACTTTCTATTTTTTTAAAATAAGCAAATATCTATTATTTAAAAATTTAATGCTTTTTTAAAGTCTTTTAATGTCTATTTGATAATATCTTCAATTCCTTAAACTATCTTCTTATAATGACATCTTTCAGTGATCTTCTCAAGTTCTTCAATACTTCTTACTTTTCCTTCTTGCTTCCATCTATCTTTGCAAGCGCGAAGATAAAGTACCTTTCCATTCATAAATTCTTTTACCTCTTCTTTAATTATGAAGATTTCATCAAACGTAGAGTGAAATTCTTGAAATGTAATAATTCTTCCTCACCTAATTCCTCATGGGATAATCAAACTATATCTTCTTAAAATGCCAAAAATTTAAACATAACTAACATCTTATAAATAACTTCTTCAAAAAACACACAAACACCTATGGCAATATTTCGACTTCTATTTTCAAAGCCTTATTCATGCCTTTGGAAAGGAGAACACGTCTCCTTATCCTAAAATGAAAAATAATAATACAAAACAAGAATAACTTCTCAAACAAACAACTTACAACGTGATATCACCACGTTCATACACAAGCCAAATTCATTGTTAAAAATTCTTCTCGTAATTAAATTTAAAATAAGCAAATTTCTATTTTCTTAAAATAAGCAAATATCTATTGTTTAAAAATTTAATGCTTTTTTTAAAGTCTTTTAATGTCTATTTGATAATATCTTCAATTCCTTAATAACTGAATAATTTATATTTTATGTAGTTTTCTAATCTTAGACCAAAATTATTATTCGTTTTATTGATTTGAAAGATTTGTAACCAATTATATCTAGTTATTTTTTCATTATTTTGATTATTTTTTCCCTATTGACATTATAAATGTTATTCATAATTATTTTACAAATATTTTCTTCTTTAATAGTAAGTATTTTTAAATTTTTTCCAAATTTTTTTTTTCCCCAAATTTTTTTTTTCCAATCCTCAACCCTATTGTGAAATGTATTCTTCGTTTGAAGAGGCGTGGCTAAGTCTCATCTTGTGTGGACAAACAATAACTACAATGAACCTCTCGTGAACGCATGCGTTTGACGAAATTGGATACGATGGCGTCTTAAAGGCATTAACACTCCTTGTTCGTTCTCCAGACACAGTAACAGCAAAAACACTCACTTCTCGCAGCCGGGACGGCGCCTTGAATGATGGCTTCCCATGCTGGTTGTCTGCTTATATTACGCGCGCGATTCTTGTGACTGGCCAGAAATTTTATATCGTTTGCATAACTTGGACATGCGCATCCACTCAGGAATTTGCATGTCACTGCATTCACATCTTCATGGTGTAGCATTTTCTCTGTCAGACAGTTGTTAGAATTTATTAAATACTAAAGCAAGTAAGAAGATTAAAATTGACATTTAATTTTTAATATTTAATATGAAAATTACTTAAACAGGATTTCTTTCACTTTTTTTAACACTTAAGCAAAATGAATTTAAAGAAAACTTACCCCTTATCAGAAAGACGATGACAACTCCCGTCAGAATTATACAGGTTATTATGCACAGAGTAACAGGTAAGAAACGACTGAAACGAAATAGGATTTGATCAAATAATTCATGAAATGGGCTTAATAATACCGTAGGAATAAAAAGAAGAAATAACAATTTAAATCTCATAGTAACTGCTTACAGATCGTTGAAATTACAAAATAAACTGACAAATGCAAGTCTATGTGCCATTAAAACGTTCACAATAAGAGGCCATTGAAAAATAAAGATCATTTTGTAATTCAGACGCACATTGATTCAGGGGAAGTATCACGAAATGCTCTTTAAAGATGATTGGAAAAAAGGTTATTTCAAAACACTTATTAAGAGATTATGCTCCATCTGATTTTTATTCATTCATTCCATATATTATGTAAAAGTCGTGAGTAGCATCGAGAGCTGACTGAGGCTGCAGGGAGTCTGAGACAATGTTCAATATATTAGCCTTCTGCAGGATCGAAATCTGATATCGAGTGACAGCATGTTCGACAGCAGAACGCAATTGATCTATAGAGATGTTTGGCATTTACAATACGATTCTGTGCTTCAAATCTTCCAGGTGAAGAACCAATAAACCATGCGTTTGAGGTAAACCCAAAGCCAAAAGTCACAGGGGTTGAGGTCTCGTGAACATGGTGGCCACCTTGCTGGAATGCGCGATCGGTGATTCCATCCTAGTGAAATATTGAACTGTTGAACATGACGTTCTGAGTGGGGAGGTGCTCCATCTTGCATAAATGTTATTGTGTTGAGTCATCCTCTTTGCTGCTGGTGCGGGATAAAAAAAACTGTACAACATATCTCGATAACGAGTTGAGGTTACCGTACAGGTCACAGATCCGATTAGATGGATTTCCTCGAAGAAAAGCGGATTGATCAGAAATGAATTCTATCCATACATCGTGAATGTAAGAGAATCTGCTAAAACTGACGAGGATTTTAAGTAGCCCAGATGCAGGAGGTTTGTGTGTTCAATGAAAAAAACAACAACATGAAAATGAGCTTCATCACTCCACAGGATGTTCCAGAACCAATCCTCGTCCACCTGCACGTATACCAGGAATGTCAAAGCAAACGTTTCTAGGATATTACCATCTCTAGGTTGCAACTTTAGGAGGTGGCTCATAGGAATAGTTATGCAATGCTTTGTGGAAATATCTCCTGACTGATATGTTCATTACATCTAACTGCCTTGCTATGGCACGAGCACTACAACATTCTCACGTGATTGTTAAACGACTGTCGTTGCAATGTCTTCGCCCACTTGAGGTATTCAACCTTCACGCACTCTTCCTGCTCGGACTGTGAATCTATCCGTCTCCGCAATTCGATGTACCTTGTTCCACAATGCACGTGGTGTCAGTGAACCTTTTCGTAATGATCTGCAACGTCTGTACTCCCGAAGGGCTGCAGGGGCGTTTTCACATTCTGATAGAATAACTTTAAAATTAAGGCACGTTCCTGCAACGTGAGAATCATCACGCTCGTCGAAGAATGTCTTTGATAAGCCTGACACTTCATTGTATATCTGATTCGATGCTTTACAAAGTACGTATGGATAAGTTAGATTTATTATCCATAACTTCATATCAATTTATTTTAAGGAAATCACTTAAAGGTTACCGCAGGAACACACTGATGTTTGTGAAATAATAACGTATCAGACTCGTGTGAACAATAAATACTTAACGTATTGTGCATATTGTTGTCTGTGAAGGATCAACCTATTGTTGTTCAACAGCAAGGTCGTGGAGTTCGTTCAAAGACTTTGTCCAGTAAGGTTCACGTTCATAGATGATAAATATTCAAGATAAAAGATCGGAATATGTTTGGACGATCTAATATTTCCATTCTGTTATGTTCAGTACATCTAACTGCTTTGCTACGGCACGAGCACTACAACATTCTCACGTGATTGTTAAACGACTGTCGTTGCAACGTCATCGCCCACTTGAGGTATCCAACCTTCACGCCCGCTTTCTGCTCGGACTGTGACTCTTGTCTCCGCAATGTACCTTCGATGTACTTTCCTCCGCAATGCACGTGGTGTCAATGGACCTTTTTGTAATGATTTCGGCGTCTGTACTCCCGAAGCGCCTGAAGATATAATTCAGATTGCTTTAGTCCACTGCGAATATGGTTTTCAAGTTTATAGTCCCTATCATGTGGTCATCGCAGAATAAGATGATGGGCAATAATACTACGCAAGAATATTATTTGCTAAGGATTGATGAATTTGGATTAGTGTAAACAAATTAGTGATTATTCGTCAGGGTCAAAAGATAAATCTTCGAAAGACGAGTTCGATGTATATAGTATTCATCTTCGCGTCTGTTTATATATCAAGTAGAACAGACGAGTTCTAAATCTCCGAACAGACGAGTTCGATGTGAAGGATTAATCAACATGAATGTGTACAAGTTAAACAGAACAGACGAGTTCAAAATATTAGAAGATTAATTTATTCAATATTTAATGTTTACTGAGAAGACGTGCTCTATGTAAATAGACTTTGAATTATTATAAAGAACTTAATTTATGAAATATATTTCATATTTGCATTTGATTTCAGTTGAAGATAATATATGTAAGTTATAGTTATTAAAGGTTATAGATAGTTTTTGTAGAGATTTTTACGTGTGTTAAAAACTTTTATAACAATTATTAAAAGGTATTAAGACCAGACATACAATTTAAAATGTAAAAAATGTATTTAGACAATTTAAAACCAAGTTTTGATTGGCAGACCAATCATTTACAAATGCTTTGTAAAATCGAAACCTGTCAATCAAAATCTGATCATGTTTTAAATTGTCTAAATATATTTTTAAAATTTCATTAATTTTGACGTGCAGATTTAATTATTATTAGCAACCATCAAAGCACTCTATAAAAACATGTAAAAAGTTTACTGATAAGACGTTTTGAGGCTCATTTGTAGCGAGACCTCTCTCTCAATTAAAATTCATCCGGAGCACCTTTCAGCCATCGTGGATTCGTCAAAGCGTGACTGGTTGGTCACATGTTCACGATAGCCTATCTCTTTTTTTATATCATATTCGTGTTCCTTAAGTCGTTTTTGTAACATTCTTTTTGATTCTTCTATGTATAAACCATGACAATTATTATTTTGACATTTAAATGGTTCCTTGTGTCTCTAAGATTTTTTGGTACTTTTTGTATTTCGTTGGTCAACATATATTTTATTGGGCTTACTTGCTATTCTTTTTTTTTTGCTTAGTTAATAGAGGTTTTAATTTTTGATTCAAGGGATAAACAATGGAGATGTATCTGTAATCCTTGCTACCATTTTCATTGGTGTTACTATTAGGTTTGGTTTTCGTTTTCGTTCTGTAAATTTTGTGGACCTTCTTATCTGTTTGTTTAAATATTCTGTTGGAAAGCCATTGATTTTTTAAGATAGCTTGAATTTTTTTTTTATTTCATGTTCTAGACAGAGCCGTTTCTAGGTGTTCTGCCACCCTAGGCGAGAACTGAAAAATGCCGCCCCCTCCCTTTCAAATGCCGCCCCCACAAAAAAAAACAAAAAAAAAAACTACAATCCTATTTTAATAACTAAAAAAAAAAAAACCGAATCCGTCCTTTGGCCGCCCTAAAATCTTGCCGCCCTAGGCGGCCGCCTAGTCTTGCCTAATGGTAGAAACGGCCCTGGTTCTAGAACAGTTTTTGATGAGCGTTCATCATATGCCCTTTGGATAGCCATATTAATGGCATTCCTTTTATAGTTGTTGGGAACTGCACTACCATAATTAATAGTGATGTAAGCATCTGTGTTTTTTCTGTATACAGTGATAAGGTATTTATTATTATCTTTGTTGATCCTAATATCAAGAAAAGGCACGGTGCCGTTAGTCTCTTTTTCTTTAGTTTATTGTATATGTTTGCTGTTGAAGTTATTCACTTGATGTCTTCTTTAATAACCATGAAGGGATCATCAACATAGCGACACATAAATATAACGTTGCTGGCAATGATTTCTTTTTTAAATGCTATGTCTTCTATGTATTTCATTACGTACTCTGCGATAGTCGCTGAGGAAGGGAGTCTCATAAATACGCCTGATATTTGGGCAAATACTTTGTTATTACACATAAACTTTTGCATCTCGAAGATAATATGAATTTTTTTCAATGATATTGGATACGTTGAATTGAGTTCCTTTCTGTGAATACAAAATATGTTTTATGGCTTGTTCTATAAGCTCAGAGGTGATGGAAGTATTTAGATTAACAACATCAAGTGATATCGTTTTTGTATTATTCTCATGTCTATTGTTATATAACTGTTATTGTTATATCTATCAGAGGATAGATATCTGTTATAAATGAATCTAAATTGTATGGATTTTAATTCTTGGTCTATATTCACAGAGACGATCATAGTTACGTTGGGTACTTCAAGCAATAATAGGCCTTAGTTTACATAAGCCTTGTTCTTTTTCCTTATGGATTTTGGGAAGTACTTTTATCCTGGGGAGAATTCTGTTGGCGTTGATCATGCAGTCCATAATTTCTTTATCATACAAAAGTGTATTGTTGCTTTTTTTGATAATTTTTTGAAGTTCTTTAATGCTTTTATCTTCATTTTTCGTAATATTGGTGAAGCCTGCGTTGACATTAATAAATTTCTCTCCCATTTTTATATAATCATCCTTATTCAATAGCACTGTTGTCCCTCCTTTGTCGGCTTCTGTGATGTCATCACTTTGTGCTATCAGATTATTGAGTTCTTTCTGTTGTAATTTATTGTTACTTAATTTGCTGTACTTCTCTTGTTTGAATTTCCTGATTTACGAATCGAATCTCTGACTTGATATTGGTCGTAACACATGTTATTTTTTCATGCTCTGTATTGTAATTTAATCCTTTGTTCAAAAGTTGTCTTTGTACTTGGGTTAAGTATTAAAGAGCTATTGTTAAAAAGCCTAATGGTCTTTAAATTGGGATCACTAGTCTTGTCGTCTGCTTCTTCTACATTTTTACGAAAAGTTAATCGTACCCATTTATTGCAGTGTGTTTTACTGATAGCATTCTCTACCAACATAGCCGTTTTTGCTGCAATGGATAGAATGTTGATATATCTATTAGTTGTGAGCGAATTCTTTAAAATAGCACTATGCTTGTTTATATTTGTTATTATCCTGGCTTGCTTTGAATGTGCCTTATGTATTGTATCGGATATGAGTAATGCTGGATCGTTTACTGGGTAGCGTCTTGATCTTTTTTTTATTAGTGTTAATTTTTATGGAACAGCCTGTAAGACGTAGTTTCTGAGTGCGACCTACGATGGACGCTCTTGTGCTAGGCAATATTTCGTGTAGATTTGTGAAATATCTAATCCTCTTTTTATTTTGTTTTGACGCTACTTTTAATACGCAGGCAATATTAGGCAACCATTGTTGGTTTTGCCGTTATTAATACTTCATTCATTTTTAACATGAAGATTTAATTATTATTATTATTAGCAACCATCAAAGCACACCACAAAATGCTAAAAACAGTTAAAAAGCTTACTGATAAGATGTTTCGACTCTCATTTGTAGCGAGATTTCTTTCTCAATTAAAATTCATCCGGAACACCTTTCCATGGATTCGTCAAAATGTGACTCGTTGGTCACATGTTCACCATATTTACCCGTTGTGGCGCCATCTGCTGCCATTCTTCATGAACTAGAGTTGATGTTTTCATTCCAATTCATAATCTTTAGGCAAACTTTCTAGTTTGAAAAGTCTTGTTTTATTATTGTTTACTGTTCGAGTTGCTACAGCCTGTGGCCCGTACGCTCGTCATCTACTTTCAGTAAGACAGTCGAGTAGCAGGGTTCAGAATTCCATCATTAGCTATGTCTTAAATGTCTCCCTATTTAATAGGATTTTTGTTGTCCATTCTCTAGGGTTTCCTCTCAAACATTTTTACGGTTGAAGTAAATCAGTCAAATCCTAAATTAAGACCAAGATCATTTTGTAGATTGATCAGCAGTCATATTTAAAAGCCTAAAGAAATTTATAAGTGGAAGTATATTTGGCTTTGTATCATTTTCCAACGAACTAAAAAGCTGAAAATTTTGGGATATTTAAAAAGGGATCATTGAACATGTCCACAAAAATGACGCAAACAAGAATTCCAGCCTCATGAGACAGCAAAAGAGAAAAATTGGAGAAATTAAAATGGCAACAACAAATGGTAAAATGTATATCGAAATGGATATCGAACAGGCAAAACTCGAAGCTGGCCCTTCGAGTTTCACAATATTACTAACTGATTATTTTAAGACTAATAGATTAATATATAATAATTGAATAAAAAAAGCAAAGACTTAGAATATTGACTTATGTTTTGTAAATTGTCACTTCAACATCATGAAAATGGATACCTGGAATTACAGATTTTTGAATTTTATGATAATTAAAAAATGTTGGATCCAAAATGAAGGTCGAAATTCAAAAGGTAAATACTTTTATTTTAATTTGATTTTGATATAAAATATTTTCTTATATTTTTTTAATAGCAAATTTGTCAGATATCCTGATTTCAATGATTTTTTTTTAATATTTCACTTTTTCTTGGACAGCTTTTTAATTGTATTTGATATTTTTAAAAATCTTTGTAATTCTGTTGTTTTGTTGAGAATTTTGATTTTAAAAAACGAAATGAAAAATGCAATGGTTTTTTTTTAAAAAAAAAACTCATTGTTTTACATCATTTGACCTCGAATCATATAAGTTGTTAAAGACATTGGGTCATTTAAGACATTGGGTCTTTTAAGATATTAGGTTCTTTAAGACATTGGGTCCTTTAAGACATTGGGTGATTTAAGAAATTGCGTCGTTTAAGACGTTGGGTCGTTTAACACAGGGTATCTCAAAGTGTGTTCCGCGGAGCCTTGGGGCTCCATGAGCTACTCTTGAATAATGAACAAATAACGCAGGAAAGTATTTTACACTGAGTAGGTGGAGGGAAGAGATGATGCAACTCTTAACATTTTTACTTTATTTTCACTTATTGCCACTTTCAAATGACACTATTTTTTGTCGAATAAAGGACTTGGCAGAAAATTGGAAAAATGAATTGATATCGCGCCTCAAGTGTTCTCAATTTTTATAAGTAAAAAATTTAACGTACAATTATGAAGAAGATAAAAAAGCCAACTATTACGGCACAAATTCAAAGTAAAAGTTGAAAAAAAAAAAAATGTTGGAAAAAGTATAATTAAGAAATGAAAATAACAAATTAAAGTCCCCGCGCTGAATAAAGATCCTCCCAGAATGCAAAGCAGGTTATAGATTGTCCTTTCCTGGGCGACCGCTAACATTGAAACAGAAGAGAAGCGACCTCTTCTCTTTCAATGTTAGCGGTCGGCCAGGAAAGCTCAATCTATAAGCTGCGTTGCATTCTGGGAGGATCTTTATTCAGCGCGGGGACTTTAAATACTATAAAATCCGACGTGCGTTTCGGAACCCCTATTTCCTAGGTTCCATTATCAAGAAAAATAGGACTCCCCCACCTTTAAAAAGAAGTCACCCCTTGTTGGGAGTCGTTGAGAAAATGAGGGAACACGATGCTTCCTAGAATCTCAGTTGTAATGCTATCCCTGGTGGGCGAGTAGCGAAACAGTTACTGGAAGTAGTCGTCTGCTTTTTTTGGGATGCGTCGTTGCTTTTATAAACCGTATAAACCAATGCCTTGCATTGAATAATTCTCTTCCATCCTTTAGGGGACTCCCGAAAATACATAAAAATAAAGAAGGATCACTTTATAAGATCAGACCCATCATTAACTGCAAAAATCAAGCTATAACCATCGTTTCCAAGTTGATTGAAAAGAATATCAAAATCCTCAATCATCGTTCCAAATTTTCTATCGATAACCGGGAACCATTAATTGAATATTTAAGAAACAACCAAGTCATTCCTAATACAAGGATGGTATCCTTGGATATCGTTAACCTGTATATGTCACTCACACCCGCTTTGGTTACTCAAGCGATATGGTTTTGCTATAACCATGATAGTGATTTTAACAAGGAACGTTCTCTCTTTAACATAAAAGGGCTTTTGCAACTAGTTGATTTGATTTTTCATTTACAGTACTTTTGTTTTTAACGAGCAATACTACTTACAGATGTCTGCTCATTTATGGGATTACCCTCTTTAGCGACCCTCGCTGAAGTTGTTTTGAATTATATTGAACATCTGATAATGTTTATCGATAATGTTTATCACAATGTACATTTTTTGTGTCGTTATGTTGACGACACTTTTCTCGTTGTTAACGACCATTATGTGGATAGTATTCTCCAGGACTTTAATAGTGCAAATGCTAAAATACAATATACATTGGAGACAGATAATGAGGATTTCATTCCTTTTTTAGATGTCGATATTCGGAAACACAAACTAGAGTATGAAACGTCGGTTTTCCGTAAGCCAACCGATGCACTCATCACCATTAATTTTCACAGTTCAGTATCGGAAGGTTATAAAAGAAACTCGGTATTTATGGCCCTTGACAGAGCATATAGAATTTGTTCTAACAACATATTTTAGTGAAAGAACTAAACAATATTAAACAGATTTTTCTGTCCAATGAGTTTCCTGAAGATTTATGGAGGTTCAAACGATTTCGTAGATTTATGAAGTTCAAACGATTTAATTGAAGTAGAATTGCACCTAGCGGCTCAATGGGACAGAGCCAAAAAAGTACTCCTATTAGATTAAATAGATACGTATCAATCAAAAACGATGAGTTCATGATTAAAAAGATCAAACCTATCTTGAAAGCCGTCGGTATAGGAATAGCCTGTAAACCAGGGAACACCCTAGGTTCATTCCCCAATAGGAAAAAGAAATCACTTAATAAGGACACCATATTCGAAACGAAAGGAACCATATACGGTATCCGATATAAGTCATCTAGTACTAGTGATAACCAATGCCTATACATTGGAAATTCCAAAAGGGAATTGGGAGTCCGTGTGAAAGAACACGAAAATGTAATAAAAACAAGAAACTTAAAATGTAGTACAGTGACTCACTGCCAAAAAACAAGCCACTCCCTCGATACCGACAACGTTGAGATTCTTGGTGTAAGAAAAATAAAATACATGCGTGAATTCTTCGACTCCGGGATGATCAGGATTTTAGGAAGTTACAACCAGGATTTGTCGACAACCAATGTATTAGAATATGGTTTATAAAAGCAACGACGCATCCCAAAAAAAGCAGACGACTACTTCCAGTAACTGTTTCGCCACTCGCCCACCAGGGAGAGCAGTATAACTGAGATTCTAGGAAGCATCGTGTTCCCTCATTTTCTCAACGACTCCCAACAAGGGATGACTTCTTTTTAAAGGTAGGGGAGTCCTATTTTTCTTGATAATGGAACCTAGGAAATAGGGTTCCGAAACGTACGTCGGATTTTATAGTATTTAATTTGTTATTTTCATTTCTTAATTATACTTTTTTTTCCATTTTTTTTCCAACTTTTACTTTGAATTTGTGCCGTAATAGTTGGCTTTTTTATTTGTTCTCAATTTTCTTTGCAAATGGATGAGTCTACAGATGTAGAAGGACTTGCAATATTGCTTGAATTGCAGAAGACTTCTTTTGTATAAACCACTGACAAGTCATGCAACAGGAGTAGAGATATTCCAAATAATTGAATATATTTTTAGCAGAAAATGGTAATACATGGGACAGATGTATAGCTGTCTGCACTGATGGGGCGAAGGCAATGGTGGCCAAATTAGCCGGCGCCGTATCACGGATAAGGAATGTTGCTACAAATTGCACCAACAAGCCACTGTATTCTGCACCGCCATGCACTTGCAGTTAAAAAAAAATGCCACATCATCTGAAGAAAGTTCTTGATGAATCGATGAGAATAATAAATTTTATCAAATCAAGAGCACTGAATTCTCGACTTTTTAAGATTCTCTGTGAACATATGGGAAGCATTCACCTTACTTTGCTCAGGTCAGATGGTTATCGAGGGGGAAGACATTAATTCGACTGTTCGAACTATGAGCGGAAATCAGTGCTTTCTTTGCAGACCATCCATTCGAATTGCAAGATTGTATGGATGACAAATCTTAGCTTTTCAGGCTTGCCTACCTTGCAGATATATTTACAAAACTAAATGAAACTAGCTTCGCGCTACAAGGAAATAACAGTACCATATTCTCAACAAATGGAACGGCGTTCAAGTAAAATCCCGGTTTTGGACCAACTAAGTACGAAATCGTGCTATGGAGTGTTTTCCACTACTTCAAGAGTTCTGTGATAATTTGGTCCTGACCAGTTGTTGCCAGATGAGCTTTACAACGAGATAATCCAACATCTTGATATTCTGCGTGAGTCTGTCACACAATATTTTCCGGAGGAACTAGATGCTAAAGTGCAACAGGTTTCTTGGGTAAAGAGTCCCTTTGTAATTCTACAAAAGCCTCATGACTTGACAGTGCAACAGAACGAAAATCTTCTTGATATGATTTCTGACTCTTCATTGGAGACTGATTTTCAGAGAAAACCATTGGCGGAGGTTTGGTTAAAGACCAGTATCGTGAATTGTCTAAGAAGGCCATTTCAGTTCTTCTTCTATTTATAAGCACGGATATATGTGTGAGAAAGGATTTTCCATTTACACTGCGACGAAGACAAAATACCGCAATCGACTAGATGCTGAACCCGATATGAGACTCCCTTCGATCCAGCCAGATATAAAAGAAATATGTAAGGGCAGGAAACAGTACCACACTTCACATTAAAATAAAAACATTGCGATTGAAGATGAGAAGATTTGAGCTATCATAGAACTTTTTAATATTACAAGTAAATATTATTAATTCAATGTGTTCTAGAGTTATATTATTATTGATGTTGTTAATATTATTTTGCCACATTTAATTTTTTCAGTGTAATGCTGGTTTTGTGCTTGGTACTTTTTTGTATGAAAAATTCATGATAAAAATAATCTTTTGAGGATAAAACGTGCCTGGGCTCCGTGATGATTATTACAGCTAAAAAGGGATCCGCGGCTGAAAAAGTTTGAGAACCCGTGGTTTAAGACATTGGTTGTTTAAGATATTGGGTCATTTAAGACATTGGATCATTTAAGATATTGGATCATTTAAGATATAGTTAAAGTTAAAGTATCCCACTTAAAGGCCTACAAAGGCCTAAGGGGTGGCTGAAGGGTAGGCTCCAGCATTCACGACCTAACGGGACGAATGGAGGTCGGGGGGTCAGCCCGACGCCCGCCCGCCTTTAACTCCCGGAAAAGAAACCCGGTACCCATTCTAGAGAGGGCTAGGTAGACCCTAGGACCCGTTTGGAGGAGAAAGGAACGTGGAAAAATTCCCGCACTCCGCCGAGGCCGGGAACCGAACCCGCCACCTCCAATCCGCAGGCAAGCGCCCTAACCCACTCGGCTACTGGGCCCACCATTTAAGATATAGGGTTGTTTAAAACATTGGGTCGTTTTTGATATTTGGTCATTTAAGACATTGGATCATTTAAAACATTGCATTATTTAAAAGTGGATATATTGTAATTAGGAATCAATTAAAATAATTGGTTCAAAACATTTTGTACTGACAAAAATATTGGAAACTTCAAAATAATTTCAAAATTTAATTGTATATAAAGTGATGCAAAGTTAGTTCACATTGATATATTTCTCATTTCGTCACAGACTTTTTTTCGATATTTTGATCAAAATCTACACTAAATATGATGTGACGCCATTTTTAACAATATTTTGCTTGCGAGAAGTTTAATTGAACATATAATATTGAACTTCTTTCAATTTAAAGAAAACAAACCAATCATTTTCTTATTGAGTAAACCTCATCCCGGAGTGGGAAGGATCTATCCAAACCAATTTATTATAACCCAATGTTTTGATACCATAAGGATTTTCTACATAAGAGTCAATCCATATGAAATCAACCAATAAAAAAATAATTTGTTGCTGACATATTTTATTTTATTTTTGATTGTACATTTTTTGTTTACATATGGTATACATCTGGGAGTATAAAACGATTTTTTTTTAATTTTATTATTACTACTTTGGCTTTTATCGGCCGTTTTTGGCGTTTTTAGAGGTTAGCGATAAGTTAAATAACTTTTTTGTTTATTAAGATATCAACTTGAAATAAAAACCATCTTATTCTAAATGAAACCATCTACAAATCATGTTATGACCAAAAGTGTGTTAAGTTGAAACTTAACTAGAAAAATGTGTTTTCGATTAGAATAAATTGAAGAATTTAGGGAATTCAAATAAGGGATTTTTCAAATAAGGGATTAAAATACAACTTTAATATTTTTTCCCCTTAAAAATATAATAAAGGACAAGATTTAAAAAAAATTTGATACCTTTTAAAAGCTGCCTTTAGGTTTTACAGGCCTCCAAATATCACAATTTGTCCAAAATTGCCGATTTTCAAACAGGCATATCTCAAAAGGGACTGAATCAAAAAAATACTCTTCTAGTATCTGGTAATAAACACATGAAATCTCATGAAATTGTGTTTTAATCAGAAGTATTTTTTTTAATTAAAGAAAAAAGCAAAAATACACAGTATGACGCAGACTCCTAAATTGTTAAAACACTTAAAAAAATACACCTAATAAACTAGCCTATTCTAGGTCTATATGTACAAAAAGTGTAATTTGTGAATGAAGGGTAAACATTTATATGTTTAAATAATAATATATACATATATATATAAAATATTAAAAAAATACATTAAAATAACTGAAAAACAAAACATATGCATACTTACACTTTACGGTATATATCAATCCTTTTTGTGCATTGAAACCTTAAGTACTGCAATTTACCTTGCACCCTTTTGTATATTATTATTATCTGCATGGTGACGAAATGTGTCACAGAAGCCTTTGTGTTGTAAGTGACTGTTTGGACCATAGTACCACGACTGTGCACTGCTTTCAAAAACATTTGACTGAAGATATAAAAAAAAATGCCCCTTTAGTAAAAAAAAAATGTTTATTTTAGTGATGGAGCTGGCAGCCAGTATAAAAACAAAACAAAAAAACTTTGTGAACATTTGCAACCACTCTAAAGACTTTGGTCTTGAAGCAGAGTGACATTTTTTTTGCCACTTCCCACGGGAAGAATGCCTGTTTGGTATTGGAGGGACCACAAAAAGGGCCGTCTCTAGGTGTAGTTTGCAAAGACCTTATTCAGACCAGATAACTTCAGCTGAAGAAATGGTTAAGCTTTGTTCTGAAGAAATAACAGGGATTTCCTGTATTCTAGTACATTTACAAGAAGTTGAAACAAATAAAGCAAAGCTGAGCCAAAGATTTAAAACTTGTAAAAAGGTGCCAGAAACAAGAACATATCACAAGTTTGTACCACAAAATTAGAGTGTTATACAGTGCTATGTTCACTCAAAAAGTGAAACATACGGTGAACATAATGTTTCTGTTCTACCATACTTTGAAACCGGGTCCTTCAAAATAAATGAAATTTTGGTATGTCTTTATGATCAAACTGATGGATTGAAGAAATTAAAAATGTGAGTATGGAAAACGGTGACTTGATGATTCATTTTTATCATCCACTTGGGCCTCAAACATCATTTAAAATTTCAAACACTGACAGAGTGGGGATACCAGTGACAAATGTTTTGAGGAAACTATCACCATTGAAGTTTACAACCATGACGGGCCGGAGCCTATAACATTTTGTCAAGAAATTTCTCAACTGCTCGATACAGTGATGATCTTTGGACAACTAGTGTAAAGTAAATAAAATGATGTGATCATGCCCAAACACAAGTATAGTTTATCTGTTACAAGAGTTTAAAAATTGCAGTATTTTTTTAAGGTTTGAATGCACAAAAAGGATTGAATATACCGTAAAGTGTAAGTAGGCATATGTTTTGTTTTTCAGTTATTTTAATGTATTTGTTAATATTTTATTTATATATATATATATATACTCATGGACAAAAAAATTAGTGCACCAAGAAATAATTGCGGGATCGTAACGAAACTTGCAATGAAGGTACATGTCGGGGAGATATGCAAATGATTAGAAATGCAGCGTGATTGCGCATTACGTATAGCCGGTAGAGGGCGTTGAACATCATACTCTGTGAAGTATAAAACAGATAACCAAAGCTTGTTTGAGTGTGCTGAATCATTTACAAAGGAAGAGCTGAGGTAGACATGCCAATTCGCCGTGTTCGAAGACAGTATACGCAGTTGACGCACTTTGAGAGAGGGAGAATCGTCGGGATGATGGAAGCTGGGTGGTCAGCTAGGCGAGTAGCTCCTCAATTAGGCCGCTCTGATTGTGTTGTGAGGAGGTTTTGGGACCAGTGGACCCGAGAGATGTCATGTACACGAAGACCAGGCTCAGGACGCCCTCGACAGACCAGTCGTCGAGAAGACCGCCACATAGTCAGAAATGCACACGTACAGCCAACTGCTTCATCGGCCGCCATCCAGGCACAGGTAGCACCTTCACTAGGGGCCGCTGTGTCTTCTCGAACCATACGAAGGCGCCTTGCTGAAGGACAGTTGGTATCGCGGCGCCCATTACGTGTGCTGCCCTTGACGCCCACCCATCGACGCCTCCGTTTGGAGTTTTGCCGCGCACGAGGAAACTGGACTGCAGCGGAATGGAACCAGGTCGTCTTTAGCGACGAATCCAGATTCAATCTCGGCAGTGATGACAATCGTGTTCGTGTGTGGAGAGCTCGTGGTGAACGCTTCAATCCTGCCTTTGCTGTACAGCGACACACCGCTCCCACAGCTGGTGTGATGGTATGGGGTGCCATTGCCTACAATACACGGTCACCCCTGGTATTGTTCCGTGGCACCATGACAGCCCAGCGGTATGTTCATGAAATCCTGCAACCACATGTGTTGCCACTCATGCAACGGCCTCCAGGAGCCATTTTTCAACAAGACAATGCTCGGCCTCATACGGCAAGGGTGTCACAAGACTGTCTCCGCACTGTTACTACCCTTCCTTGGCCTGCCCGATCCCCAGATTTGTCTCCAATCGAGCATATCTGGGATCATTTGGGACGACTAGTTGGGCATCCCACGAGTTTGAACGAACTAGAGGCAAATATGGAACGAAATGTCTCAAGACATCATACAGAACTTGTATGACTCAATGCCCGATCGTATCGCATCGTGCATTCGCGCTAGAGGGGGTCCAACGGAGTATTAACTCCTCCGTTCTTTTGCCTTTTTCTCTGAAATAAATTATCCTTTTTCTTTGATTTTCTAATCATTTACTTATATCAAAGTAGTCATTATGTATGTAAATTTTCGTTTCATTTTGACGACTCCTTCTTGGTGCGCTAATTTTTTTGTCCATGAGTGTATATATATGTGTGTGTGTGTGTGTGTGTGTGTGTGTGTGTGTATTATTATTTAAACATATTCATGGGTACTCTTCATTTACAGTTTACACATTTTGTACATATTGACCTAGTATAGGTTTGTTTTTTTAGGTGTGTTTTTTTTAAGTGTTTTAACACTTTAGGAGTCTGCGTCAATGTGCGTCGTACTGTGTATTTTTGCTTTTTTCTTTAAGTAAAAAAAGTACTTCTGATTAAAATACAATGTCGAAATTTCATGTGTTTTTTACCAGGTACTAGAAGAGTATTTTTTGAAAATTTCAGATTTTTTGATTCAGTCCCTTTTGGGATATGCCTGTTTGAAAATCGGCGATTTTGGACAAATTGCGATATTTGAAGGCCTGTAAAACCTAAAGGTAGCATTTAAAAGGTAGCAAATTTTTTTAAAGTCTTGTCCTCTATTATATTTTTAAGGGGAAAAAATATTAAAGTTGTATTTTAATCCCTTATTTGAAAAAAATTCCCTAAATTCTTCAATTTATTCTAATTGAAAACACATTTTTCTAGTTAAGTTGTAAGGAAATAACCTAAAACTTAACACATTTTGGTTATAACATGATTTGTAGATGGTTTCATTTTGAATAAGTTGGTTTTTATTTCAAGTTGATATCTTAATAAATAAAAAAATTATTTAACTTATCGTTAACCTCTGAAAACGCCAAAAATGGACTACCCTCATACACAAAATCGCCGCTAAAAGCCAAAGTAGTAATAATAAAATTTAAAAAAAAATCGTTTTGTACTCCCAGATGTATACCATATATAAACAGAAAATGTACAATCAAAAATAAAATAGAATATGTCAGCCACACCCATTGATTGATTTCATATGGATTCACCCATTAAGGAGAAAGGAATGATGGGAGGAAAAACAAGTTGTATTTGTCTTCACAAGGAATAGATTGAAAACTAGGCAGTAATAGCTATTTAAAGTTATTGTGGATCTTGAAATAAAAAACAAATAATAAACTTCACATGATTCTTCTTATTTGCTGCAGCCTAGTAGAACGAATGACTGAAGGGATTTTTTTTTTTTGCAAAAGCATCTTTGTAATTATAATAAATTAATTCTTACCGCATTGAGGACCTAGAAGACGATCTGTTAAATAATTCCACATTGTCAGTGAATTCATTAGCAACAGGTCTTTTCACTTCTGTAGCTTCATTGTCAGAAGGGAGGGTTAGTGAAGCTTCCTCGTTCACGCTGGTTGTTGACTCCTACAAAACAGTCCAAATGGAAGATTCGAACTTTTATGACCAATCGATAAGATTTTGTTTTTATTTTATTATTAAATAATCTTTTGATTTCTTTATATTTACATTCTATTTAGTTTTAATTACATTGCATTTCATTAATATTTGAAAATAAAATTGTGATATTTTCAATCCCTTGTCACCAGAAATGTTATAAGATTTAAATATAATAATTGTGCAATACCCTTATTAACTAAAAACTTTTCTAAAATGAGTTGTTTTATTTCTCTTTTGCATCAAAAACTAAAGTCATTTTTTTATTATTGTTTTATATTGTGTTCTGTAATTTTTTGTGAATTTAGGTTTTCTTCATTTTAATTGCAATTTAGTATCGTACAAAATACTAAAAAATAATCAATCAAAGTCATTATGGTAAAATAAATATTGTATTTTTTTTTTCCTTGATAAACAACATTTCAGACGGGGAAAAAATTACTTAAGAAATCAGAATGACCTGATTTTCAATAAGCTTTCACATTGCAAGCTCAAACATCAGATTGGATTTTTAGTAGAAAGGAGATTTGTTAGTCTTTTTTTTATGTATCTTTTCACTGTCTTGAATTTTTATTGTCATTCTGAATAAAAGAACTTGTTGAAAGTAGCTTCTTCACCTTCAGTTATTGGAAAAACACGAAAAGGAAATCTTCTTACCATTTGATTCTACTTAGTTTCTTCTTCTGTCATGTATATTTCCTTAAAGAATTCTTCGAAGTATTCACTGTTAGCATCTTCAGCAGCAAATCTAACAATTTTGACAGTATTGATTGTTGTTCGATGGTTTTTGGTTTCCAGTCTATTTATTCGTAACCAAATCCTTCATCAAATTTTGATGAGTAGCTGCTTTTCAATCAGTTCATCTCTAATTGCTATTGTAGATCACGTTTATCGTGCGCCAATTACTTTTACAAAATAAAATTGGTTAATATTTTTTTTAGTTGTTCTTATTATCTAATAATTAAATTTATAAATGAACGAGAAGGATTTGATTGTTGAACAATAGTACTCTACAACTGCTTAATTACTCAGGTAAATCATTAACTATAATAACAGCCATTTTGCATCTTATATTACATAATTTTTTTTTATGTATTTTGGCATGTAGAATCCGAATTCACCTTCAAAAATCTCCTATTATGCAAGGTTTTAAGATATTAAACATTTTTTGTTTTATTTTTATTTTTTTCTCCCTTTTCCCCCTTCCAATTAATAATGACAAAATATATGTCTGTGGAGATTTTATATACTAATCTATTTCGATTTAAAAACTAATCGAAGAAGTTCAAAAAACAATCACTAGAGGACAGGATAGTCTACTGCATGATAAAGTCCTATATTACCGAAGTAGTGATAGTAGTGATTTTTTTTTTTTTTTTTTGTTTTTTTTGTTTCGTTTAATTTTTCTTTTTAAGCCAATTCGTTTGAAAGAACATCTTTTACGTTTAAAATCCGTTTTAGTTAGGGTTATTCGTATTTTAAGAAAATACTGAAAATAATTAAGGGTTTTTAGCTACCCGTTTGGGAGCTGTGGTGTGATAGCGACCAAAATCGGTAGCAGTTGTGTTTGTCCTGTCCGTCCGTTCGCCCGTCCATCGGTGTCTGTCCATCCCGAAGAACTCCGGAACGGAAGGAGACAACAGATTTCACCATCGTGTTCACAGACCCAAGCACCGTAGGAATAGGGTAGTTTGAGAGGACAATGCCCCCCCCCCCCCATGTTCGAGATATTTGGTATTATTGTCATTAAATCTCCCTGAAAACTTCGGAACGAAAGGTCGGATCGACAAACGGACTTCACCATCGTGTTCAGAGGCCCAAACAATTTAGAAGTGGGATGTATCAGGGGCCAATCTTCGAGATATTTGTCATTGTTTTCATTGGATTTCCGACATTAGCTTAAATGTTAGAAATGCATGTATCTTAATTCAGTTGTGAGCTATAGTTTGATGCTCGGACTCATTCTACTGAAGGTTGTTGATGGTGTTTTGTAATAAATAAACTCAAATGCCTCTGTTTTTTGGATGTATTATATTCATTTCTCAATATCCCCTAAATTTTATGAGCAGTGTATTAGTTATGTCACAAAAAACAATCATTAGTTGATTTTTTTTTTATTTTTTTTTATTGTGTGTTTTAATTTCTATGTATTTTCAAATATCATATCGCTTCAACCGTCATTTCTTAATTACTTTGTTTCTTCGTTACTTTGTTTCGTCCTACCTTAAATTGTAGAGCCATGTTGTCACAGAGAAATAGGGTTTTAGTGATTATAATTACCTACTTACATGTCAAAAGTCTCTACTAATTATAGTTACCGGAAATAATTACGGAAATAAGAAAACTTTCAAGAGAAAATAAACCCTCCTTACTCCTGAACCCGTGGGAAGTTCGAAAAATCCTGAAAAAGTGGTTTAGTGATTATAATTACTGTACCTACATATAATTGCAAAATTTGAAGGCTCTACTAATTATAGTTACGGAACTAATTACGGAAATAAGAAACCTTTAAAGCGACAATTATTCCCGAACCTGTGAGAATTTCGAAAAATCCGGCCTTATTCCTTGTCTACATCATAAAGGGAACCTCTGTGCAAAATTTCAGCTTTGTAGGTCGAACGGTTTGGGCTGGGCGTTGATAAGTGAGTCAGTGAATAAGGTCTTGTCTTTTTAGTTAGAAGTATTTCCGCTGGGCGTTGATGAGTCATCAATGATTAGATATTTACAATTGTGAAGAAATAGCTTTTTATTAGATATTAGAATTTTTCATCTAACATTTGTAATCCTCCTAATGTCTCATTTTTCTTTTTTGATGATTTTTTTTCCTTTTTTTTTACATTGTCCATTTGATAATATGAAAAAAGCGATAAAAAGTATTAAAATTTTTATTTTAAACAATACATCATTTTCTTTTTTTTTCAAAATTATGTAGAATAGTGAAGGTTTTATAGAAACACAGAAATACTGATGTCCCGATGTGGAAATTCACGTCATTTGCTTTCTACAGCAGAGTTGAGGTAAAATGTCTTTTTTTCGAGTGATGTCTGTATTTACAGGATGTGCATTTGTAGATGCCTTAACTGCAAAGCTAAATTAATCGATCTACACCAAACTTAATAACTTATTGTTAGTTTGAAGTTATTGAGATTTTTGGAATATATTCTTGAAGATTATTTTAAGTAAGGGCCACAAACTCAAAGTATAATGTAAAGTTTATAATAGTTTCTATCTGAAAGTTTAGAATCACTTGTATAATATCTTATTGAATTTGGGTATATGTCAGCCTATTTTAAGGGCCACTTTTAATTAAGAGTCAAATAAAAGAGATACTGTATATTTCCGTTGTGCCTTTCCTACAAAATAAAATAAATAAGAAGAAGTAATTCAAAGAATAATGCACTGAATTACATCAAATTTCCTATTTAAGGGTTTAATCTGACTGTTCTACATCTCATTAAAATTTGGGTGCTTAAATACCAAATTAAAACCCTAGTTAAGGTTTGCTTTCTTTAGGGACCCAAAATATGCCCTCTTGCAATGCAATATTGTGATTCTTGATCTTACTTTAATATGTTTATAATATGATGTTTCGCTTTATATGTAGGTTTCTCTAAATGAACAGTTACTTTATTACGTTTCCCTATTCCTCATCAAAGTAACAACTTCTCAAAAACCAAATCATCAAACCAATCACCAAAAGGGTTTCTTATTGAAATCACCTTACCACTTTCACTTCACGATAACAGTTAACTACAGTTATCTCTTGTCTCCAAGAAACTTATTGAGTTAATACGGCTTCTTCAAGGCCTAGATTGAATTTCAAACATTGATAGAAAAACAGGATTATAAATAAAAGAAGGATTATTTTAATTGAAACAAAAAGAAACAATGTATTTACAAAAGGACAAAAAAAGCTCAACAGAACAAACAAATAAAAAAAAATATTGAGGCTTACAAAAAAAAACGAATCTCCCTGAGACAAATGAACTAAACATGGCATCTACGTTTTCTTCCAAGCACAATCTACATTATTCACGATCCGTATTTCTCAACGTCAACGTAATCATCAGCTTAGGTGTTATGACCACATCGGGACGTTAGATTTCAAACGTCTTTTTCGGGAGCCACGACCGAAGTTTCTGTGGGTCGAAACAGCCTCTCTCTCTCTCTCTCGGGAAACAAGAATGTTGAAACCAATGCGAAGGTTTCATCTGACGAGAGATTGAGGACTCTGACCGGTAACAAACTAAATAAAATCTCTCCGTAAAGATCCCATTTTTTCCGATACTCTCCCATTTTAATCATCTCTCGGGATATGACTGGTGATAAATAGGATCTTCTGGGTAATCCTTTGTTTCCGAACCACCGCCATTGCTACTTTTTTGCCCCTCAAAGACTTCAGTTTACATCTTTAAGGGAGAAGAGATAGGAAAGGTCCCTTAAAAAAATTTTGCAGGGGATTAAAACCAAAGGGCATTGTCACAGATTCAAGTCTTTTCATGTCTCACACAAAATAAAAACCCTATCTCAAAATACTAAATTGGTTAGCCTATATACAAAAAAACAATTGTCACAAGTTAATATTTGTTAAATTCAATCACTACAGTAGAACTAAATCTTTTTAGGTATCGAGACTTAATATTTACTGGTAACTATTCTCTAGAGCATCGCCGAAAAGCAGGAAATGCCACACTACGCATGAAACGATCGACCACACAATATCAGGCTGTTCCCTTCTCTCCCAAACAGACTACCTCCACCTACAGGTAGCGTCGATCGTTCATCAAGAGCTAGCACACAAACTGTTCAACAAAAATCAGATGTCAGTCCGATGCCCATCAGTACTGTCTTAATGCGAGGCTATACTGGGCAGTTGTCTAGGGGGCCCCTGTTTTACGGAATTTACCACCAAATGTTTAATATTGATTATCAGTTTGAATTCAATATAAAATAGTTTAATAAAACTAATTTGATAAAAAGAGACTAAAGTTGAGTCATGGAAAAGAGCCTTCAAAACGATATTATTATTATTATTATTATTATTATGTAAAAGCTTCAAAACTTAGGTTTCTCCAGCAAACATAACATGACGGGTCAAGGACCAAAGTAACTATAAAGACGTGTGCAAGAATGATTAAGGATGTGTGGTTGTGTCCATAAATTTCCTAACTATGCGTGTTGTCTTGAGTACCTCAGCCTTCTGGAATTGTGCATAAGTGGGCTGAAGCTGTGGTGCAATATGTGAGGCACCAGACCAGTAGCGGACAGGATTATGGGTACAACACGTACTCGGTCCTGTCTCCACTGCTTCTGGAGCTCGTGTGCTAGGTCGGTGTACTTACTGATCTTGTTTCCGTGAGTTTTCTGCATGTTCTTATTGATAGACACTGCAATATCAATGAGATAGGTCTATTTGTTGACCTTATCATCAAGTGTGATGTCAGGTCTGTTGTGAGGTATGATTTTGACTGTGTGAATGGGATGGTCCCAGTACAGCTTTCTGTATGTGATGATGAATCTAATATGCTTTGTGGTATGTACTTGTAGTACGGGACCATGTTCTTAATAAGTGAGTGTTTGTGTGCTAGCTGTTGATGAACGATCAATGCTACCTGATTGTTTCGGTGGAGATAGTCTGTTTGGGAGAGAAGGGGACAGCCTGATATTATGTGGTCGATCGTCTTTTTATGCGTAGTTTGGCATTTCCTGCATGTGTCGTCATACGTGTCTGCGTCGTGTAGAAAGTATTTCTTTTAGATGCGTGTGGGGATGACTTGGTCCTATATCGCGATCGTGAACTCTCCGGTCTCCCTTAACAGCTCACCACTCGTTAGCCATCTGTTCGACGCGTCGATGTCGACATGAGGCTGGCTGAGTTCGTGGTGATTTACTGCCATGGAGTTCTTTACTACCCAATGATTCATGCTGCTGCTGAGTGTGGGTATCAGGGGTGGTGAGTGTTGATCAAGGTTTTTCGAGGTCCAGGGGTGTGAGATCTGTCAGCCTTGACAATGGCTGAGTGGAGTAAGGAGTGTTGTGCTCTTTGGTGAAGGGTTCGTAAGTGTGTGTACTTGTTTTTCGTATAGGGTGATGAGGTTGATGAGTCCTCGACCTCGTTCCTTGCGGGGAAGTCATCTTTTCCGTAACCGCCTTGGGGTGGTGCATGTTGTGTTTCGTCAATGTAGTGCGTGTTGTATGTTGTAGTGCTTCGAGTTCGGTGTTTGTCCATGGAATTATGCCAAACGAAAATGTTAGTATGGGGACGGCAAAAGTGTTGATGTTTAATTTTTTTTCTGGCGTTGAATTGTGTTTTGAGGATGTTGTGAACGCGAGCACGGTATTTGAGTGCATTTTTGATGTTTGCGTTGTCAATGATGCGTGCTTGCTGGAAGCCCAAATACTTGTAGGTCTCTCCCTCTTCCGTGGATGAACCATGGTCCAGTTCAAAACCTTCAAAATTCGTAGTCTTCCCGCGTGTTAGATGTAGCCTGCGGCATTTCTTCTTCTTCTTAAATGGCGCTACAACTCTTTATGAGTCTTGGCCTCCTCAACAATAGACTTCCATTGTCGTCTATCCTGTACATACTTTCTCCAATTTATTATCTTTATCATTCTAATGTCATTCATTACATCATCTATCCATCTTAATTTAGGTCTGCCAGAAGGTCTCGTAGCAAGAGGTTTCAATTAAAAAAAATTTTTTTTAAATGCCTGCGGCATTTGTCGATTCCAAATTCTATCCCAATGTCTTTGGTGCACTGTGTGGTGACTTGTAATAAATTAGTAAGTTGTGCGTTGTTTGTGGCATAGAGTTTAATATCATCCATGTAGGGTAAGTGTGTGATTTTGTATGGTGTCACAGTGCCCGAGGAAAGCCCAATTGTGTTGTCTAGCATGTGGCTTAATGGATTCAAGGCGAGGCAGAATCAAAGAGGACTTAAGGAGTCTCCCTGAAAAATACCTCTCCTTATGGGAATGGGGACTGTAGTGATGGAGGTGCAGAGATGTAATTTTGTGTTCCAACTCTTCATCTTGGCATACAGGAATGTTGTGATCTTGGGATGTATTTTATAGAGAAGTAGAGTTTGTAGGAGCCAGGAATGAGGGCCTGAGTCAAATGTCTTCTTGTAGTCGATGTACGCGATAAGTAAGTTCCTATTCTTCGCTCGCGCCTGCTGCAGAATTACCGAGTCAATAAGGAGTTGCTCCTTACAACCCTGGGAATTCTTGCGACAGCCCTTCTGCTGTTTGAAAAGGATATTATTATTTCGATGTGTGTATATTTTATCTGCGCGGCATGAGGTGAGGAGTTTGTAAAGTGTGGGGAGGCAAGTGATTGGACGGTAGTTTCAGGGTGCGCTGTTTCAGGTTTCTTGCTCTGTAGGTATGTGACACCCTGTGTGATGGAAAGAGACATATGTTCTGGGTGTTGGATTAGGTCAGTAAGTGTAAGAGCTCGCTTCCCAGGCAGGGACTGAACCTCTTGATCTGGACGCCATTTATTATTATTATATTAACATTTGACACAGTACAAAGACAAAAAAACACATCTTTGACTGGAGTTATTGAGCAACTCAAGTCTCACCCAGAGATCTAAGAATTGTCCAAGTATCTTCGTAAAATATAAGCAGTGCCTAGTAATGATGTTTTTTGCAGATCTGTTATTGAAATCTCATGAAGTTCCAAGCTATTAAAGTGTTTTACAAATTCCTTGGATAAAGCACCGAGGGCACCAATAACTATAGGTGTTACAGTGGCACGTTTGTTCCACAAACGAGAAATTTCAATCGTCAGATCCCTATATTTTGTGATCTTTTCCAGTTCTTTCTCAACAATTCGTGCATCTCCAGGTATTGCCACATCTATTAGAAAAACATCTTTCCTTTCTACAATTGTTATGTCTGGAGTGTTGTGATCCAAATGACGTTCGGTTTGAATTCGGAAATCCCAGAGGATTTTGACCTCATCATTATTATTATTATTATTATTATTATTATTATTATTATTATTATTATTATTATTCAATGAATATTCTCGCATATGTCTTTAAAATAATGTATGCACATTCATTATTTTATTTCAAATTCATAATGTTCTAACTTCCAAGCAATAAAAATATTTAAATTTTAAAAAAAGAGCGCAGAGCATTGTCTTGCACAGGGTCTACAATGCTGTTAAGACGGCCCTGCCAGGAGGAAAGGAAATTAAATGATTAAGACATTTGGAAAACTCTTATGTTTGAAACAAATTGTATCACAACTGATTCCTCAGCTAGTGCACTGGCTGAAACACTGGTTGTGATAATAGTTTAAAGTCTTTAGCGGGTTAAAAAAATTCATATTTATTATAATGATTATTTTGCTGAAACTGTAGAAAGTGCAGAAACACATTCACTTTCAGCTACGAGTGGTGTCTCTAAAGAACATTCTATCAAAGAAGTCTGATAGGATAGAAAAATTCGTAAAAAGTAAATAATAAGTTAGAATATTAAAATAATAATAATAATAATAATAAAACTGCGCAAACAACAGAACAACACTTTCCAATACAATGAGAAAAAATTCTACAGATCCCTTAGATCTTCCTCTATTGCAACTAACACAAACACTCCCAACAGCGAGGCTTTACATGAATACTGGTCGTCTCTGTGGTCAAACCCCACAATGATAAAGCACCATGGATAACAGAG
Organism: Thereuonema tuberculata; assembly: GCA_023159025.1. Classification (NCBI taxonomy): domain Eukaryota; kingdom Metazoa; phylum Arthropoda; class Chilopoda; order Scutigeromorpha; family Scutigeridae; genus Thereuonema; species Thereuonema tuberculata. The sequence goes on from JAFIDM010002131.1 coordinate 1,855,280, forward strand.
GAACAGCACTCACTGAACACTAACCCTGCATGTCTTTCCATGAGATTACTCTCGCAGACATACAGACAGCACTAACACATGCACACAACTGGAAGGCTCCTGGTGCAGACGGAGTCCAGAACTTCTGGATCAAGAGGTTCACGTCCCTGCATGGAAAACTAGCGCTTACACTCACTGACACAATCCAACACCCAGAACATATGCCTCGTTTCCTCACACAGGGTGTCACATACCTACAGAGCAACACTGAAACAGCGCAACCTGCAAACTACCGCCCAATCACTTGCCTCCCCACACTTTACAAACTCCTCACCTCCTGCCTCGCAGACAAGATCTACACACACATCGAGACATATAACACTCTTTCCGAACAGCAGAAGGGCTGTCGCAGGAATTCCCAGGGTTGTAAGGAGCAACTCCTTATTGACTCTGTAATCCTGCGCCAGGCACGCGCGAAGAATAGGAGCTTACATATCGCATACATCGATTACAAGAAGGCATTTGATTCTGTCCCTCATTCCTGGCTCCTACATACTCTTCATATCTACAAAATACACCCCAAGATCACGGCATTCTTAGCTGCCACGATGAAGAGTTGGAACACAACATTACACCTACGCACCTCTAACACCTCCATCACTACAGATCCCATTCCCATAAGGAGAGGTATTTTCCAGGGAGACTCCTTGAGTCCTCTTTGGTTCTGCCTCGCCTTGAATCCACTGAGCCATATACTAGATAACACAAAACACGGTTATAGGCTTACCACAGGCACTGTGACACCATATAAAATCACACACTTACTCTACATGGATGACATTAAACTCTACGCCACAAACAATGCACAACTTACTAATTTACTACAAGCCACCACACAGTTCACCAAAGACATTGGGATGGAATTTGGAATTGACAAATGCCGCAAGTTACACATAATACGTGGGAAGACTTCGAATTTGGAGTGTTTTGAACTGGACCATGGTTTGGCCATCCAATCCATGGAACAGGGAGAGACCTACAAGTACCTGGGCTTCCAGCAAGCGCGCGTCATTGACAACGTAAACATCAAAAATGCACTGAAGAACACATACCTTGCTCGAGTTCACAAAATCCTCAAAACACAACTCAACGGCAGAAATAAAATTAAAGCTATCAACACTTTTGCCGTTCCCACACTAACATATTCGTTCGGCATAATTCCATGAACAAACACCGAACTCGAAGCACTTACAACGCGCAACACGCACTACATTCACGAAACACAACATGCACCACCCCAAGTCCGCTACGGAAAGGATGACTCTTCCCCGCAAGGAGGGAGGCCGAGGACTCATCAACCTCATCACCCTACACGAAAAACAAGTACATATACTTAGGGAACATTTCCACCAAAAAGCAGAAGACTCCTCACTTCACTCAGCCATTGTCAAGGCTGACACACACCTCACACCCCTGAACCTCGAAAACTCTTCTCCAACACTCATCACCCCTGACACCCACACTCAGCAGCTGCGTGAATCATGGGCTCGTAAGGAACTCCATGGCAGACATCATCACGAACTCAGCCAGCCTCATGTCGACATGGAAGCGTCGAACAGATGGCTGACGAGTGGTGAGCTGTTTGGGGAGACTGAAGGGTTCATGATCGCAATACAGGACCAAGTCATCTCCACACGCAACTACAAGAAACACATTCTACACGATGCAAACACACATGACGACAAATGCAGGAAATGCCACACTACGCATGAGACGATCGACCACGTAATATCAGGCTGTCCCCTTCTCTCTCAAACAGACTACCTCCACCCACACAATCAGGTAGCGTCGATCGTTCATCAACAACTAGCACACAAACATTCACCTATTAAGAGCACGGTCCCGTACTACAAGTACATACCACAAAGCGTATTAGAGTCACCCTCATATAAACTATACTGGGACCGCCCCATTCACACAGACAAAACCATACATCACAACAGACCAGACATCACACTTGTTGATAAGGTCAACAAACAGACCTATCTAATTGATATTGCAGTGCCTATCAGCAAGAACATGCAGAAAACTCACGCAGACAAGATCAGTAAATACACTGATCTAGCACACGAGCTCCAGAAGCAGTGGAGGCAGGATCGAGTACGTGTTGTACCCATCGTTCTGTCTGCCACTGGTCTGGTGCCTCACACATTGCACCACTGTCTCAGCACACTAGGACTTCACAAAATCACTTATGCACAACTGCAGAAGGCTGTGGTACTCAACACTACACGCATAGTTAGTTAGAATGCTTATGGACACAAGCACACATCCCTAATCATTCTTGCACACATCTTTACACTTGGCAGTATGTGCTTTGGTCCTTGACCCGCCATATTGTTTTTGCTGGGGAAACCCAAGGTTTGAAACATACAAACATAATAAAAATAATAATTATCTTATCCAGAAAGATCCAGCAAAAGGTGCGACACCTGGAAACTATAGGCCTATAACATGCTTGCCAACATTATTTAAATTGTTAACTGGTATCATTGGTGATAATATTCAAGACTTTTTGGAGGCAAATAATATCCTGCCTGTAGAACAGAAAGGAAATAAACGAAATAGCAGAGTTACAAAAGATCAACTTCTAATTGATAAAATGATACTAGAAAATTGCAAGAAACGAAAAACAAACTTACATATGGTCTGGATTGACTACAAAAAGGCATTTGATTCATTGCCTCACAACTGGATCATAAAGTGTTTGAAACAATAGGAATTAGTAAAAACATTACAGTATTTGTTAAAAAAACAATGAGGAAGTGGAAGACACAACTAATTGTTGGAAATGAAGAATATGGACTAGTTAACATCAAAAGGGGAATTTTTCAAGGTGATTCATTATCACCACTATTGTTCATCATTGCCATGATCCCCCTTTCAATGATTTTAAAGAAAACAAACCTTGGCTATCAAACTTCCAAAAATTCAACAAAAATTTCACACTTACTTTATATGGATGATTTGAAGCTTTATGGAAAATCAGACGCTGAAATCCAATCACTTGTTAACACTGTCCGCATCTTTAGCACTGATATCTCTATGGAATTTGGACTAGAAAAATGTGCAAGTGTGGCATTAAAAAAAGGAAAAATTTTGCACAGTGATGGAATTGAAATGCCAAATGGTCAAAATATTAGAAACAATAATGATAAAGCTTACAAATATCTTGGCATTTTGCAAATGGATAATATCAAGCATGGCCAAGTTAAGAATATCATCAGTAAAGAATACGTACAAAGGGTCCGAAAGCTATTAAAAGCAAAATTAAATGGTGGGAATACTATCAAGGCCATCAACATTTGGGCAATACCAGTTATAAGATACACTGCTGGTATCATCAACTGGACTCAAGCTGAATTGGACCTTTTGGACAGAAAAACAAGAAAATTAATGACAATTCATCATTCGTTGCATCCGCGCAGTGACATTGATAGATTATACCTACCCCGTCAAACTGGAGGTAGAGGATTACTGCAAGTTAAACAAACAGTAGAAGAAGAAAAACATGCACTGGCAGATTATGTATAAAGCAGTCAAGAACAAATGCTTATTGCAGTTACAAAACAAAATTTACTAAAAGTAAATAAAACAAAACAAGATTATCGACAAAATGCAATTAAAACAAGGATAGAAAGCTGGCAAGATAAAAAATTACATGGCCAATTTCTTAAAAACATCAAAGGAAAAGTAGATATGGATAAGACCTGGTATTGGCTTACGAATGGAACATTAAAAAAAGAAACAGAGGGCTTACTTCTAGCTGCTCAAGAACAAGCTTTACGAACAAATGCAATTAAAGCAAAAGTTGAAAAATCGTCAACGGACTCAAAGTGCAGATTGTGCAAAGAATCTGATGAAACAGTGGATCATATTCTCAGCTCATGTAGAAAAATTGCACAGACGGACTATAAGACGCGGCATAATGCAGTTGCAAAGATGATTCACTGGAACATCTGCAAAAATTATCACATTGCAACAACAAACAACTGGTGGGAACATACAGTAAACAATGTGACTGAAAATGATATCGTGAAAATACTGTGGGATTTCAGAATTCAAACGGATAAGATCTTAGCACACAATACGACAGATTTGACAGTGATAGAAAAGAAACAGATATGGCTAATTGATATAGCCATACCAGGTGATAGTAGAGTGGAAGAAAAAGAACTGGAAAAAATCACACGGTATCAAGACCTAAAAATTGAGATTCAACGATTATGGCACAAGCCGGCAGTGGTGGTTCAAGTGGTTATCGGCAAACTGGGTGCTATTCCAAAAAACGTTGGTAAGCACTTACAAGATCTAAATATTGACAAAATCTCCATCGGTCAACTCTAAAAAGCCGCACTGCTTGGATCAGCACATATTTTGCGCCGATACATTACGACATCCTAGATTCTTGGGAAGAATTCGATGCGTTTGAAGGCCACACCAGCTAAAGAACTGACAGCTGTGATACACATTGTTTTATAGTGTCCTGTATAATAATAATAATTTACCTGGTGGAGACTTAGGTTTCTGGCTGAAACTTGTATCTACTAAAGGTTCCAGTCAGCGAATTTCTGACTGTGTTTCAAAATGTGTATGATAAAACAATGTCGTCGAAGACTAATTCTTTAGTTAGGAGCATAGTAATGAATGTATTAATAAAGAAAACTTTACAAACACAATGAGAAGCAGTTTGTAATATTTTTATTCGTTAGATATTCAACGTTAAGCAAATAAAGTTCTTTGAAGATAATAAATTTTTTAGAATATTCAAAGATATTTATTAATGGAAGTTCTATCCATACAGACTGCCCTGAGCTTCGTACAATTTGGAAAGACCACAGATTGAACATTCGTAGATGTTGCATTGGACTGGAACCGGTGCCAACGGATTCGGTGGATTCTGAAAACGAAAGACACGACATGGTTTGAGAGTCTCTGGAGACACTTCCAGTTCTGAAAAATCATCTTCGTCAGATCGTTTGAGCCTCAAAGAACGAAAAGTAGCTGAAAAAGAAACAAACAATTAAAAGTTAGTTTAAATATCAAGAGGAATAGAAATTCTATTACGAAGACACCAAAAGCTTCCGAAGAATAAATCCCTCCTGATTCAATAAGAGACACATTTCATTGTAGATGGCGTCTCGGGAATTCCTGGAATTGAACTGCAAATTGTCCGAATCATTATTTTTCAAACTACTTGTATTTGTTTAAGATTCATTTTTAATGGCAATGGATGAAGAAGATAGAAATGAATAAAAGCGGTATTAGCAAAAATTATAAAGGAAGAAAAAGCCTTAACCTAACATACAGAAGAAAATTCATTATTTGAACTTTAGATTATTAATTTATTCTTAACTAAAAATAGTAGTGATGATCAAATAATAGTGATTAATACTGATGACAAGAAGATTTTATCAAGCACAATACTTTGAAAAAAAATCGAAAAGCCTGTCAATCAAAATCTGAAGCCGTTTCAGGACAGCAGTTTCCACTCTGTTAGCATCACATTGACTGTATAATATTTTCTGTATAATATTGATTAACAATTAATGAAAACATTTTTGGGATTGGAACCAATTGAATTTCTTTTGATTCTCTCTCTCTCTCTCTCAACGGTACAATGGGAAAGGTAATATTTTGGGTATCGTTTAATGTTCGTTGGGCGCCAACTGATAATTCGTTCGGTAGAGTTCCTTTCTACCCCCTCCAAACTCGTTACACCCCGAGGCAACTAGCTCAGTAATCTCGTGGAGTAGGGGTCCACACTTCCCGTCCACGTATAAAGAGGCTAAAACACTTCCACTGCACAAATAAACTTAATAATTTTATTCAACACAACATCTTTCTCTTTTTAAAACGTTGCTATATTTCGCAGATATATTTTATCTGCTTCTTCGGGCTTAGAATATTCTTCATTAACAAAAGTTTGAATGATAGAATAATAACAATATATGGTAATTACAATGTGAACAATACAGGGTCATACATGTCAGATCTTATACATAATAATAATTTATAATTATTAAAGTTAATGTCTGATTTTTCAACAAAACCAAGTAATCATAAGATTGATAATGGCAGAATAATAACATTGTAACAATAAAATAGTGGTTAAGAGTAGAACAATGAAATTTTGTAACTTTTTACAATCAATTAGTATATTATTGGAATTTTTTGATATCTATACAATTTTTCATGAATTTATCTAATATAATTTGGCTCACTTCAACACCTTTTTGCTTGTTAAAGCATTTGAAGCTTCTTATAAATATAGCAATGTTTTAAAAAGATGAAGATGTTGTATTTTCTATTTATTATAATTATCATTTCTGGAATCATGTTTAAACAATTTTATTCAACACTAGAAAATAACATATTCCTTGGTTTGGAGGCAATATCTTATGGGCGAAGCTTATGGCTTACAACTTCGACTGAACTGAAATTAACTAAATAGTTGAACATACAAAAATAGCTCAGTGAATTTGTGTTTTGTTTTGTTTAGTTATGTGCGTTCTTTGGTTTATTTTACTGTAAAAATGTACTAACGCACGTTAATTTCCTTGTCTGTCACTTTAAATTAACTTCACTGAAATTTAACACTGTTCTTTATAAGTTGCACTGCCCTAACGGTTGCGTAGCACTAATTTGGGTTAAGTAGCTTAATTTGGGCTAATCTTTAACGGTTGCATCACTGATAGGTTGCGTAGCACTAATGAAATCATAAACTGAACGGTTTACTCACAGGCATGGAAATCCTGCACGTGTATATACGTGCATTAAAACACACACAGGTAATTTACAAGACTTTTCTTTCGTAAATTACTTTAAGCTTAATTGCGAGAAATTTCATTCACAATAAGGCTATCCAGGTTGCCTATCTCTCTATAACAACTGGATTTTAACACACCCAACGCTGACAATATGGGCCGAGTCTTAATATGGCTTTGGTCACCAGGTCGAACGAGGAATGCGGCTGCAAAACTGTCGTACACAGCTCGGGTACCTTTTGACCGCTGGAGCGAAGTGACGAGACAGCAAGAGACAGAACGTTAAATAAACTCAAGTGAACCGCCGATGCGACTCACTGGTTCGCCGACCTATCAGATAGCATAATCACCTATCTAACCTAATAAGGAAGATTACGTCATCGGAGGTGATAGGGTCAATTATCCAATGACCAATTACCAAACAATTCCAAATATGGAATGCTGACTCATGGAAATTTCCAAGAAGTAATTCTTCCAACTAACTTAACTTAATTCACAGTAAAAAGGAAAATTAATTCTTATTTTAAAATTAAATCCTTAATTAAATATAATCTAAGTTAAATTAAGCTTAAATCCTTAAATATCTTAAAATTAATCTAAATTCCTAAATCTATCATATTAAATTCCAATATTTTAAAATTAAAGATTTTCTTCCTAAAATTCTGACTTAAACTAAATTAAAGTCTAAAATAAAATAAAATACTAATAATGACTAAGAACGAAGTCTTTCCGCCATTAGCTTTACAAAACAATGATTCGAAAATTATTTTTCTTAGTTGATATTTCTTTGCCTTTACAAATATGATATTAAAATTCTAATATTTCGATTATTATAATAATAGACATATGTGAGTGCTGTCAATATATATATATATATATATATATTCTCTACATATTATCAGGTTGTTTATACCTTAGCTGAAGATGACCTAGTGATTAGACAACTGTCCTTTCTTGACTTTTACCATTTTTATTGATAAATTAAGATGGGTGAATATAATGAATTTTTCAGTCATATTTGATATTTTAACTGTCTTAGCGCTGTTATTTTCGTTTACATTCTTTGAAGTTTCGAATAGAATGAAAATAAATAAGTAAATATATAAATTACAAAATAGAATAATGGATATGTTATTTAATAAATTTACATTAGCTATCTCAAAAATGAGAAAGGATTGCTTAAAAGTACTATATTAAAAATCATTACAGATTAAGTGTATGAAGAAAAGGAAATAAATTGTAATAAAAAATATACAAAACAAAAAACATCATAATCATTCTTGACTGTAGTATTTAAGTAGCTAAATTCACTTTTTCATTTCAAAAAGATCTTCAGGAATTTACTATCTTGTAAATTCACGAACGAACAAAATACAGTGCAACTTGGATAATTCGAACGTCTTTAATTCGAAATCGTGGTTAATTCGAAGATTTCTCTTAGTCCCTTAAATTTCTTATTAAATCAATGTTAAAAAATCGTGGATAATTCGAAGTTCAACTTCTTTAATTCGAAGTTTTTTATAAAAAATTTCGAACCATAACGACTTTTCGGCGTTTCATCGATAAGAAATTCGACACCTGATAACTGAAATCCCCTTCCCGCCACCGTTCGACACGTGACGCCATTCGAGCTTCCTGCTGTCAGTGTCACCATGTCTTTCAGTAAACCACGCGTGTACAAGAATTTAATGTTCGCTGAAAAGGTCGCCGTCATTCGCGAGGTGGAAAAGGGTGTGAAGAAGAAATGCCAACGAGTAAGGGATAGCGCCGAATTTCGTCGGTACATTGAAGGACAAACCAACGTAAGTGAAGCTGTTTTCCGTTCACTAAACATGCATGATGATTTTGCTAATCTTAAGCGACTGAATTCTACAAAACAATCTGACATTGCACAATTTTTTGAAAAACTATAATTTTCTATATTGAATGTAATATGTACTGTAGCTTACGTAATATAAATCTTATTTTGTTTACATACATATAGTGTTTAAGTCTTTCATACCATAATCTTTCTGAATAAATATTTACTTATTGACAGAATAATCTTTTCAAGCATTCAGTGGACCTGAAATTAAAGTTAAAAGATGTAACTTGTTTAATTCGAAGTCTTGGATAATTCGAAGTTTTGTAGTGGTCCCTTCAGCTTCGAATTATCCAAGTTGCACTGTAGTTCCATTTAACTCTTCTAAAAGAGCATTTTTTTGTGAATCAGTTTTTCTTTTCGACTTTTTCTTTTTAAATAATTAATAAATATTTAAACTTTAAATTTGAATATCTTTTCCGTCAATGATAGATAACAACTTTTAGAACTACTGAAATTACGGGCAAAAGAATAGATGATGCCATTTATATAATTCCTATACAATAAAAACAGAAGCATTAAACTGATGAAAAGAAACTGAAACGTACATTTCGAAAGTAGTAACAGAATTTATAGTGACAAATATTTGAATTAATTTTGTGGAATTTATTTTCTTTTGAGTAATCTTTCTTTCTTGAGGTTTACCCAAATCTTTGCGAAGTTTAAATAAGTTAATTGAAAATTCAAGATAACCAATTCAAGAAGAGGTTTTTCAACTGTTTGTTAACATTAAATGATTTCAAGAGATTAGTTTTTAACCATTCAACGTTATGAAAACTGTAGTAATGTCATCTAATATCTTTAAAAAGCCAAATTTATTAAAAATATTTGTATAAATACAATTAAAAGATTTTGACCCCACATTTGAACAAAACATTGACCAAACATCAAGTTTGTTAAAAATATGTCCTATAAAATGAATATTACTTGAACAGAGTAGAAAAATCGCTCTAAAAATTATAAAACTCCAGAGAATCATATTACGAGAATGAAAGTTTAATTATTGTGTATTAATATTTATTTCGATATAAATAATTACAGCTCACAACGGGTTTTAAACTTTCGTCTTTTCGGGAATCATAATATGAATATGAAAACTATTTATTTCATCTTAAAATGCAATAGAATAGTTCCATTCTATTTCATTCACAGCATTTCGTTATATTTTTTCCTTTTCTCTTTTTTTATTCGATTGTTCAGTGGTTGTTGCACTTCCCGCAATCATTTCCATACTAAGTGATTTTCTCTTCATCATTATAAATAAATCTATAAAAAGATCATTACGAATTCTCAAAAAGTTAATCAATGACTTACCAGTTGCAAAATAATGACATTCTCCGTTATTATATTCTTTTAAAATTGGTTTCACTTTTTTTTTGAAGATATTTAACATTGTTTTGTTTTCAAAAAAAGGAAGATTCATTCCTAATTTCCCACAGATATGATAGGCTTTGTTAACAGACACTGCTTTCGAGTATTGATAAATACATTCGACGATGCTTCCCAGCATATTGCAGTTTCCTGCAAGGAAAAACATATATGTAAAATCCGTAATTTACGAGAAATCCTAATTTTAAAATAAATTTCAATCTTAGAAACAGATCAAGGAAAGTTTGTATGTAATTAACAACGAATCTGTTCCCAACACTTATTCAAAATAAGAGAGTTGATTTTTTAATAGTGGCAACAATGCTGTAGCGACGCCGTGCATTGGAATCAGGCAATGTCGTTTACGCCACAGGTTAGCTACATGCGTACCATCCCTCCGAGCCAATGAACTCAACTTTATCTCTCCATGCCAGTGAGCAGAGACAACAAGAACAGAGCAGTTGTGAACAGAGCGGTCGCGGAATACAGTCGCTGTATTTTCGAAGCAGCAACAGAGGAGGTGGTTATAAATTGAATGTGCTAGAGGTCGCACAGCACGATTGTGTCACCAAGGAAACTTAAGAGGCTTGCGATGCATTACCTTACCGAACGGTAGGAAGGTGGATAAAAACCCTCAGAGAAGGACGCAAAAGTGTGTCAGACAGGTCTCGGTCTGGTCATCCAGCAGTAAGTGACAAAGACGTGCAGACTGTGTCAGCCTCAGTGGAGACGGATCTGAACTCCACGATTTTGAGTTAACTAAAGATACAGGACTGGCGCCTTCGACTGTGCTTCAAAAGAATGCGCAAAATTGCCACAAGATGCGTTCCACATGAATTAACGGACTTGCAGAAATGGATGCGACCGCTCTGTTCACAACTGCTCTGTTCTTGTTGTCACTGCGCAAGGGCATGGAGCGGAATGGGTGAGTTCCTTTGCTCGGAGGGACGGTACGCATGTAGCCAATATGTGGCGTAAACGACATTGCCTGACTCCAATGCACGGCGTCGCTACAGCATTGTTGCCACTACTAAAAAATCAACCCTCGTATCATTTTAGGAAGTGCGATTCATTAAATGTTGGAAAGCAGTAATTTAAGAAAGCTAAGCGGTTGGATCAGACCATTGAAAAGCTGTAGGGTTCTTTAATAAGTTCATTGTTTTAAAAAAGGTGAAAAAAAGTATCTGCACCTTTTACAAGTTTTATCTGAAATATGTAAATTACTTGGAATTGCGCAACAAAAAATATCCGAAAATATCTTCAAAATTTAAAAAAATATTAGATTTTAAGAAATTTAATTTCTTATTTGTAATTGATTGTGTACAATTGCATTCTTTATTGATCCTTGTATTTGTGATAAAAAAAAATATTTTCCAAATTAGATAAGATAGTTAAATAAAATGTCAAATCCCTTAAAATCACCCAACAGATATTTTGTTTTTATTATCTGAGACAGTGGTTTGAGAAATATTTCACTTTATATGAAACCAAAACGTAAAAAAAAAATGCTTTATATTCTTCTATTGCCTATTTACATTATTATATTTTCCATGAAGAAAATAAGAAGTAAAAAAAATAATTCGATCCAATGTATTACAATGTAAATAATGAAAAATCTTTCATCTTACTTTTGAGGCAGAGAACGCAGCATTGTTGTTCACAGGAGATCCTTTTTATACAGGAGATACTTCCATTACCTAAATACAGAGCAGTACAGCTTTTATTTTGATTAGAATCTCCTTTGCATCTGAATTCCTCATTCATCATTCGAAAATCTTTCCGAAGATTTCTTATGTAACGATATCCTACAGTAAAAATGCAAAAAGTGAAAATTGAATAATAGCGAATTTTACTTTTTGATTGAATGTCTTATCGAAATTCATAAGAAGCGCAAAAACTGTAAATCGTTTGAAATCAAGAGATAGAATGTTAACAAACTTGAAATATTACTAATAAAAAGCCAACTAAAACGGAACTAATCAATAAGTTAAAATAAGGCGTAATAAAAACGACGTACGTTTCGAAACTCCTTCTTATGAGTTTCCTTATCAAGTAATTAAAAAGATCCCCCTACCTTAAAAAGCTCATCCCTTGACGGGAGTCGTTGAACAAATGAGATAGAAGCAATGTATCTTGGGACCTCTGGATTAAAAATCCCCCTGGCATGAATGATTAGAACCCGTGCCGGAAGTAGCAGTCTGCTACCGCTAACGACGCTTGATGATAAACATCGTTAACTAGGATTTCCAAGCCATATTGTAAAACGTTAGTGGTATATTGATCTTGATTGTAGCTTCCCATGATCCTAATCATCCCTGACTCAAAGAATTCACGTAAATATTTATTATGTCTTTTCCCAAACACAGTTATATTGTGAGTATTCAGTGAGTGTCCATTTTTGAGACAATGCGCAGCCGTTTTATATTTCATATTCCTGTTCTTAACCGCATTTACGTGTTCCCTAACCCGTACTTCAAATTCCCTTTTTTAATTTCCAATATACAGGCATTTGTGACTACCTGTACTGCTTGCTTGGCACCGGATACCATAGATAGCTCCCTGCATCCTAAGTAAAGATTCCTTATTCCAAAAACCTTTTTTCCGGCTGAGAAAAGAGCCTATGGTGTTTCTAGGTTTACAGGCAATACCAATTCCCACCGATGTTAGAGTTGGTTTTAACCTTTTTACTAGGGCTTCATCATACGTGATCGAAACATATTTAAAACATAATATGTGTCTTCCTCCAAACATTTGTCGAATTTCGAAAATGGAAAAATCTTGTAGTTAGGCTGAAAGTGAATAAAACCATTGACAAAGATACTCAAAATAGTATCAACCAAGAGGGCATAAAATGGTGGGACATTACTCAGGAAACAAAGACAATTGCTTAGATTTGGCAAAATTGATGGCAAAATATGATCCCGTATTGAAGAAACACTGGTTGAAACTTCAAGATTTCTTACTTATCGAAAGAAATCCAGAATGAGTTTATTTCTCTTTTAGGCGATCATGTAAAACAAAAAAATATCGAAAATATCAAAAAATCCCAGTATTTTGTAAAAATATTCGATAATACTCCAGGTAATAGCCACACTGTTTAAATGAGCGAAATAATAAGATTTGTTCATATCGAAGGAGATGTCGTAGACGGTCGAAAATCTTTCTTAGGATTTTTTTTCTCGATATCAGGAAAGACTGCAGGCGATATGTCAGAGAGCATCCTACAACAGCTGGAAAAAAAGATGGTCTGAACATTCAGTTTTTGTAAAGCTGACTGCTACAATAATGCCTCCTCGATGTCAAGTATACGCGGTAGGAGTTCAACAGAAAAATGAGAGATCAACCCTAAAGCCTTGTTTACTTCGTGTGCGAATCACTCTTTAAATCATTGTGAGTATATTCATTTGCGTACATTCCTTCAATTGTAACCTGTTTTGGTACTTTAGAGAGATTGCATTCTTTCTTTTCTGTCTCCACCCATAGATGGGAGGTGTACTGCTAGAAAAGGTTGGGAAGAGCTTAAAAAGATGTCTGATAATCACTGGAGTGCTCATCGCGATTCTATCAAAGCTGTAAGAGAAAATATAGAACAACTAGTGAACACATTATAAAAATATGTTATCCCTCTAGAGAAAATTTGGATACTAGATCAGCATGAAAGCGTACTTATTCCCGTATTATGCGACTTCATATTTGTAAGTTATTTGGAATTTTGGAATACTCTTTTATAAGAAGTTAATATCACTCGACAACATTTGCAAATGTCAAAAATTACATTGGATATGGGTTTAATGAAAATAAAAGCCCTGTAAGCATTTCTTGTAGAAGAAAGAAGTACGCAGGTTGATAAACTTTGGTATCAAAAATGTGAATCTACGGGTTTTGATACTGACACACGCAGTAGATGGAAATTGAAAAAACTTCAATCAGGAGAACTATCAGATGATGCAAACTTAACACTACAAGATAAAGCTCGTAGATCGATGTTTCAGTGTCTAGATCGATTTATCCAAGAATTGTCACAAAGGTTCTCTGCAATTTAAAAAATATCAAATAAGTTTAACAAATACGTTCTTAATGAAAGCCACAGATAATGATTTAGAATCTGCTGTAGAAAAGCTCAACCATGTACCGTCAGATCTCGATATAAGGTCATCCGCATATAAGGTCACCCCGGATATAAGGTCACTTTTCTAAAGTCCCGGCTTATTGAATAGGAATTCTATGATATGGATTATCGGATATATGGTTAGGTCTTAAATACCGTAATCGCATATAAGATCACTTTTGTCTGTGATTTCAGTGCCACTCTGATTCAATTCCAAGAATTTTTCCGTGGGTACGATCTTTTATCGGTGTCATTTCTCCTACTGACGGAGGGCAGAACTTTCCCACGCTTGGAGCGAGTGGGAAGGATATTTCTCTGCTCCCATCGCGTCACGTGTCCATCGTAATAATGACGTAATCGCGTCACGTGTCCATTTGTTCACTAGGAATTCGAAGGAAAGGATCTTTTGACAACACGTTAATCCCATTTTGTAGAAAGGATCTCATTCCAACCGTTTTTGTGCTTGTGTTATGAAGTCGACAAAAAGAAAAGCGTTGTCTCTATCAGAGAAAAAGAAAATCTTCGAAGATTTTGAAAACTCTAATATATCGAAAGCATGTTTTGCCAAAGAGCGTGGGACATCACGAATGACTCAACAATATTCTGTCCTCATATACTGTTGCAGAAACATGTAATGGAAAGAGGAAAAGGAAGCGTTTATCAATGTATGAGAAAGTTGAAGAAGGCCTTCTCCGATGGATAAAATTGGCTAGAGCACATAATGTGCCTATATCGTGCTTAGTACTTAAAGAAAAAGCTCTACAAATAGCCGCCGAATTAGGAGAGAACGATTTTATGGCGAGCAATGGATGGATACAGAGATATAAATTAAGACATGACTTAATCTTTAAAACAGTGCGCGGTGAAGCAGTTGACGTGGATGATAGCGTTTTAAGTGATTGGAAGAAATCCGTGTTAGATGACATTTTGAAGTGGTGTGAACATTGCGATATATTCAATGTTGTTGAATGTGGGCTTTTTTTCCGAGTCTTTCCCGACAAAACTCTTACTTTCAAGAAAGAAAAATATATAGGGGAAAAAAAAAATAAAGAAAGACCGACAATTTTTTTAGGAGTTAATATGGATGGCTTTAAAAAACTGAGACCGCTAGTTATCGGAAAATTTCCAAAGCCCGTTGCTTTAAAAATGCCAAGTCTTTAACTTTGGATTATGATGCAAACAAAAAAGCATGGACGAATGCTAACATATTTGAGAAAACTATACGGCATTTCGATAGATACTTTTTGAAAAATAAAAGAAACGTTGTTTTTATCGCAGACAATTGCCCTGCTCAAATCAACATACCTCAGTTGAAATCAATTGAGCTTGTTTTCTTACCCCCAAATGTTACCACTGTTTTGCAAGCTTTGGATCAGGGAGTTATTCAAAATCTGAAAATGAATTACACGAAGATCCTTCTGAAAGACTTGATTTCAGCAACTGATGAAAAAAAGAATTCACGTCTCTGTTAGATGCAATTTTTTATATTCATAAAAGTTGGAACTTGATGTCAAATACATGCATTTTAAATTGCTTTCGACATGCTGGTTTTCAATTTTTACAAATAGTGTGGATGAAATAACAGATGAAGATGATGAAGACGATATTCCTTTAGCTGTGTTAATACAAGATCTGAGAAATCGTGGCTGTGCTGTAGAAGGGGAAAGTGAATACCTGAGAATTGACAATGAAATTCCTACCACTTCTCAAGCTTCGATTTCCGAAATTGTTTCGCAAGTTTTAGATTCCAATGCAATAAAAAGTGAGGATAACGACCGTGATATTGTAAGTGAAGCGGTGACACAAGCAGAAGAGCATTAAATGTCGTAAGCCATTTTTTTACGAGCCATGAAGGAGCTGAAGAACATTTTCAGAAACTACAAAATTAGAAAACATTGTACAAAAGGTGAAACCAAAATAGTGACAGTTCTATATTATGGATTATTTCATTTCTTCTCCTTTCGCGATGAAGGTTCATCTTAAACCTTGTTCTAAAGGTAACGTTGTCGGATTCGACTTAAAATGTTCCATCATAAAACGTAACATAATCTCTTTTCTGATAATAAGAACTTTGAATTACCGTTCCACAGTTGAAGAATTTAACAAAGAATTGATTATTGCAAAGATATTTTACTCAATCAGACAATCATTTATCATTGATGTATTTCGATATTCTCTTATAAAACATCACATATATTTCTTCAGTTAAAGTGATAAAACTTCTAACTGACCACAGAGATAAAAACTTGAATCAAATATTCTTCTATTCAGAATAATATTTAATAAGATAATGGAAGGATGTAACTAAGTTTCTAAAGAGAACTCTAAAACTTAAATATTTTACTTTCTATTACCTAAGAATGCTTGCTGACAATCTGCTAAATCTTGGGTTTTAATCCAGTCACCAATTGCCCTCAACTCTTCTTCATCGCCAGGAATATAAAGGTCGGTATGAAATTGAGTAACACAGTACTGCATGGCTTGCGCATAACTCATTTTATTCGTGTTCAAGTAAATCAAACCTATAATAAAAATAATTGCAAAATTTGATTAAGTAAAATTTATATATATATATATATCAGTGGCGTATATAAAATATATTTTCGGGGGGAGGCCTAAGATTAATGTAAGGTTAAGTTAAGAATTTTAAGTAGACACCCCATGGAAACCTCTCTGTTCAACCAAAAAA
>JAFIDM010002131.1:1882377-1895637 GCA_023159025.1 Thereuonema tuberculata
GAAGACCAGCGTCCAGATCCTCCAGTTCCATTGGAGGGCCAGAAGATCAGCGTATTTGCAAGATGGCTTTGGCGGATCCTAGGGGCGGAAATTTGAACAACAGTGAGACCCGGCATCACCACAAGAACTGTTCTGAATCGTCTACTGGAGATTCGACTCCCTTCTAGGTATTTCCAGTGGTGTATTTGCCCATCATTCAGTTCATTTTCAGTGGTGTCGCGCAAAAGCCCATTGATTGTGATGTCGCGCAAGAGCCTTCAGACGTTGGTTGGCATCCATCGTCCACATACCGGACCGGCTTCAGACATTATGCTCCGGGGATGGATTTTATCATGATAAAGGCACCCTGGTAGTTATCTCTTAGACCATGACGGCGAATATTTATATCAGACAAGTGATCGTTCATGAATGGTATTGAGGAGGATACGCTCGTTCCAATATCGCAGCTGCAACATTACATGCTCTTCGAGATGTTAACATGTCACACAGGCAAGATCGCCAGATCTTTCGCCAATACAGCATATGTGCGATGGCTCCAAACTCATCCGCAACCCGCAACGACAATTGCCAATCTTACCGTAGAGATGCAGCAGGCGTGGAACATTATCTCACAGGATAAAAGCCGACGCCTGTGCGATCGGATGCCTGCATTCAAAGTAGCAGTGACTACGATGATTACTGAGGACGACGATGATTACTTGCACTTCCCTATGGCGCTACACGCGCATCACGTGAATTGTGACGTTGAAACTGGATAACTCAACGTAATAATTTTATGTAATATCCTGTCTTAAATATATCCTGTGTAATTTTCTTTCACACGTTAGTGTAACTCCGTATTGGCGTTGAGATTTCCATTTCCGTCTGTATATCATTAAAAGTAAAATGTTTTTGTTTTCTTACCGTATTTTTTTGAAGTCTGAGTAGAAGTACTGGAAATACCAAGTTCAGAGATCAATGTTGGAATTACTGCTGTTTCCGTACTTACTGTTAAACCGAAATTTAATAGAGACAAATTTCTAAATCCAAACCCTTCTGCTGCGCTTACAGCATTACTGAATGATTCACTGGATCCATTCATTACAGAATTGCTAGTAATCGTTTCATCTATTATGGATTCTTTTGATCCCGACGAGGATTCTGCTGATGTTTGATCGAGGGATATTCCTTGATCTCCTGTTAATGTACTTGATTCTATGTCCTCCTCGCTCATTTCTTCTGTCAATGTTCCTGATTCTATGTCCTCCTCGCTTATTTCTTCTGTTAATGTTCTTGATTCTGTGTCCCTATCGTTCATTCCTTCTGTTAATGCACTTGATTCTATGTCCTCCTCGCTTATGTCTTCATCAACCATAGTTAGCATTCTCATCGTTGGCTCATTGCCGTCTGACTGTTCCATGAGGCTCTTTTGTGCAGCAGGGTAAGGAGTACTCTCATCTACAAAACAATAATCCATGAGAATTTAATAGATCAGCCAAAATTCAAAAAGTAAAATTCTCTAGTATAATCAATTGGAAAGCTTGAAAAAATTAGGTAACTATTGATATTTCTAACTTAAAACAATATCTAAGTTAAATAACTTTTTCTTAAGAAGTTAAGTAACTTCTTAACTCTAATATTAATACTAATTTTGATATGAGTTTCAGGACACAATTAATCACGGTTTTTTTTTTTCTATTAATTTTGTTTAGTCCTAAAACCTTGCCGTTTTATCGCATTTTAACCTTTTAATATTTTTCAGGAGACTGTTGATTTATTATTATTATGTAAAAAGATATTTCATTTTAGATATTTCTTTTCTATTATCGGTTCTTTAGAATTTATTTCTATGCCAGCCTAATTTCTCGCTTCCTTTTTAGCAAAATTTGGCTTGCTGAGTGATTAATTTAATGTCGCTGTCGCCTCATAATCCGGATATGAGTAGCACCAGATTTCGCGGGCTTACTAATTGTTGGGTCCTGATTGGACAATCAATTACGGATCTTGAGAACTTATAAATACAACCCCTCATCGGAGGAAGTAAGGAGTTGTGGCGTTAGTGTTTTTGGTGACGATGGCGTGAGGGGTGTTGGTCCCGCTGACCTGGTGGGCTCCGTTGGGGTCTTCCGGGGAATGAAAGCCATGAATATTACGCTCCGGATACATAGAGCGTGGGTGAAAAGCGACTCGTACTTCAGAGAGAAAAGAAGAAATACGCTTCGGATACTCCGAGTGGGCAAGTGAAGACGACTCATACTTCCGACAGAACGCTTCGGACAATTCGGGCGTGGGAGTGTGAATCGAACCTCAGTGTGTTGTGCTTCAATTGTTCCTCTATGTTTTGTGCCCGCTTGCGAATATGGAGAGACTTGCTCCTATTAAAATGTTCTGCGATGCAGTGGAGGTATTTGTGTGCGTACCTGTCAGTCTTGAATCACTGCAAGCTGTAAAGCCTAATACACACCAAGGGACAAAGTCGCGGAACATGTGTCTTGGGACAAAGTCGCAGGCTATTCCGCGACTGTTGCGATACAGTTTTCTCGTGTTCCGGGACTGTCGCGGTACAAAAGTCGCAAGTCTCATGTTCCCCATCGAAACGTGCAACACGAGACAATGTTGCGCGACATTTCGTAGTCTGTACGTGTTCCGAGACTTCTGAGTCAGTTTCTACTTGTCCGCCATGGAAACAACATTAAAATAATCGAAGATTTTCAGGCCCCTTCCCCCCATGTCTTTGCGATATCCCAAGTCTAGATTATAAAAACAGAAATAAAAGGAGGGATGCTATGCAGCATCTGGCCCAAAAATTCCTGAAACCCACACCATCTTCCAGTTTTAATTTTTCGAGAAGATTCATAGCAATAGTAATGCCTCCCGAAAATAGAGTTCTCCTCCAGTACCGTTTAGGTTTACGATCTTTCCTTTTTAACAACATTAAATTATTGAAGCACAAATTCAACGCACAGAGAGCAATCTGTTGGGACATCGCGTTCTGATATCTGTAGTGCAACTGGCTGTTTAGGTGTGGACGCGCGACATTGTATAGCGACTGTCGAGGGACAATGTATCGCGACTGTCCCGAGACACGTGTTCCGCGACTTCATCCCTTGGTGTGTACTAGACTTTAGTAGACACTTCTGATTCTAGTGACCTTTAACCTTCGCCCCAGGAACTGTCCCAGAGTGACTTGAAAGGCTAGCTAAGCCTTCGTTTTGATTTTATTTTAGCGTACTGAAGAGACCCGACCCCCTATCACTCCATCGCGGCCTCTGACTGTAATATTGCTTAACCCCAGGCCGTAAGGCCAAATGAAAAGAAGCACGCCAAGGTGGCGCGTTTTCTTAATTGTTTGCTAACTGACTAAGTGTAACTTATACTCCTTATCATCTTGTCATTTTATTTATCTCATTGTTATCCGATTGACTCTCAGTAAGGTAACAATGATCACATTGGTCACAGTTTATTTTTTTTTTGCCTTTATCAGTCTCTCATATGTAGGAGGTGAACTAAGCTTCCTCATTTATTAAGGTTACCTATTTGTATTATCTTAGTCTAATATATTTCTACCTTAATCCAACCCTGTGTGAGTGGTATTTAATCTAGGGTCGGGACAGAATTTTTGGGCCCAGCATTCTGTTCTCCCGACGGCCTAATCTCACGCTTGTTCATCCAATGCAATAAATTTTTTTCTCCTCTTTTCTTTTTTTTTTTATCACGATCGTCACAAAACCATGTCTTTTTTTCAACAATCGAGGTTGTTATCCTTAAATTGAATTCAATTTGTTACCTTTGAAAACTCTCTTAGTTGGAAAAATAATTTAAAATATCCTTCTAATTTGAATGTACAGTAATTTCATAAAATGATGAATCTTTTCCATTTATTTTTTTTCTTATCATTTTTCGAATTTTTCTTAAATGTTGATAGGACAACTTCATGTTGATTAACTTTTCCTTTTTTTGAATCATAAACAACAATATTAATAAATAGGAATGTCAGCTTTCACGACCAAATACATATAAATGTTTGAAGGTCGTGTTTAATTGTCTACATAGTCCCGACGTTTCACCCACGATATTAATGGACATCTTCTGAGGAGAAAGGCAATCAACTGCAAATCCTCCAATCGACACTTGAAATGTAATCACTGCGAACCTTAGTTGTAAGGTTCTTTAAAACTGGAATCCAAGCACTATTTAATTTTTACTTCTCTTCTTTTCTATTGAAATCATTAGTAATTAGCAGTGGTGAAACACCTCTTCTACGATTTACCAACATTTCCATTTCAAAAACTATTGCGTTGTTATCTGTCAAACTATGTTGTATCAGCTGAAGCAAAATGTTTAGTGTTTTCATTGTCGCAATTCCATCGCCAATCTGGGACTGTTGGTTTCAATTTCAACTGTCGATTGGAGGAAGAGGATTTGCAAAAGGTAGCTTCCCCAGAAGATGCTCATCGCGTCATGGGCGAAACGTCATCGTTGAGTATTTGCTCAATATCAGTTGTTATGGTTTTTGTTGTTTTTGTTTCTTGGATGGTTAAGCAAATTGTTTTATCTTTTATTCATTATTGAACGTTGCTATTTCAAACCTACCCTGTATATATAATTCACATCAGTTGAAAATATTTCATTTTTTTCGCGATTTGTTGTTTGTTCCGTAACTTTGAGTACCAGTATACAGTATATAAATAATTTATAATCATTGATAATCATTTTTTTCAGAAGAATTGTTATTGGAATAAATCTCTTACCTTCTACAACCCAAAAATATATGCTTCCAATAATCAAAAGAAGTATGACAATACATAGAAGACAAAGGAGTAGCTTGCAACACCTGAAAATATATAGTGACTATAAATAATGTTGTATATAAGTAGCACTATTCAAACTGATAGATCTGAAAAACTATTTTATTTTTTTTTTATTCATTTTTTGTTTTGTAAAATTATAAAAATTAGAAAACTATATCTTAAAAGTTAATACGTAGTTTTTGGTTTTAGTTTGTATTCAATATATATTCTAAATAGGAAATTTAAGTAAATTCTAAATAAAATACATATAATAATAATTACATACAATTCGAAAGAGCAGAAGAGTAATTAAGATGTTGAAAAAGTTACAATTATAAATTAAATGAAATAAGATGTTTCTTATTGTCAATCGGATCTGTCCACTAAAAGCTACTTTATCAATTCTTAATTGTTGACAAGTGTAATTCCTTGGCGTGGTTCATGGGTGTAAGGGAAGGGTTAAGAGAATTCGAAAATCTCGCAGTGGAGCGTTTGAAAAGATAGAGGTGCTGGGCCCAATTTACCTCGTTAAGAAATTAAGAGATAGAGAATCCGAAGGGTTTATAGAAGCCAAGAGGATAGAGGACTAAAAAAAGCCGGAGAGGCTTATGATGACGTGCTGTCTAGTCACGGCCGATGGGGTGATAGAAGAAGGGTGGTGGACGAGACCGGCCTGGGGCATCCACCACTCAACTCAGCGCTCATTCATCAACGCTGGCCAGTACAAGGGACAGTAAACAAATAGAGTTAGAATAAATTGTAACTAATAAATAATACAAGTAACTAGTTTAGAATACAAAAGAGATTTAATAAGAAATAAAATATATATTTACAAATAGGTGAATATAATGAAGATATACATTACTCCGAAGAAAATAAAATAAAATAAAAGGTATACACTTAAATATCCAATACAAATGGCACTTAGTGTTGTGGCGTTCTTATGTGCCAGCACAGTACAGAGTTCACCTGAAGTCGCATAGTTCGTGGCGATTCTCGGGAGCAGTGACGCAGGCCAGAATTCAGTCTGTCCTCTTGTTTAGCTGAAGAGGAATCCTGCTGGACGCAGGTAGCTTATGTGGGATCGTCAGTTTAGATCTGCAGCGACACACTTTCAGCAAAGCACTTCACATGATTCGAAGAAGCCTCACTTGAAGCAACGAAATCCTTGGAACTGCGAATTATTGTTGTCTGAGCGGTTCCGTTTAGAGGTGTGCCAGGCACAAAGTCTGCCTTCCTTTTATATCAGTGAGCATTCGAAGGGCAGTAAATGGCTGGCCTTCTCAGATGCTCCTTGCACATTGTTTCACTGTTTTATTTTATAAGCACTGTCCTCCCCAGAGTGACGTCACCCAATGCAGAAGACGCCGACCTGTCTACGAACACATCTGTCATCAGACCGAGAGACAAAAGAAGATGGCAGTTAAAGTAAAAATGAAGGAAAGGCTGGGAAGCAATCAAAGCAGATGGGAAGGTTAGGCAAGATGGATGCCAGATGGGGAAGGCAGCACTATAAAGCATCTGAAAGATATCCGTTTCGAGAAGACAAAGAAGCGTTTAGGCAAAGTTTGGGGAAATGAAGAAATAAGAAAAATGTTTCCGAAGATTTTTTACAAAGATGATGAAAATAAAAGGAGAAAGATGTAGCGAAACATTGGGTCGTTAGACAAGTTTTAACAAATATTCATATCACAGATCCATATCCTAGTGAATGTGAAAAATTCAGCTTTTCTTGCTCATACCAAATAACAGTTTTTCTCATTTTATTGCAAGAGACTGTGTTTTCTATGAGCACAGATCGAGATTTCTTAGCAACTGCAGTAAATTAATTTAAGGAAAATTATGGCCGTAAAACGGTGATGTTTCTATCTGATTGTTGTAACGTTGCTCCGTTACATAATTTTAGCTATTTAAATTTGGTGCAAAAACAGGTTAAAGGCAAATCTCATTTACGCAAAACCTTCTTAAATAGTAACAAATAAGAATTGAGTGCAACTTTGGTGCATAAAAAGAAACAAAATCCCGCGAGACACTAACGAGTGTTTGAGACATCACTTCACCTCCAATTAGAAAACAAGGGAAAAATCACCAAATATTAATTTTAGTGACTAAACTCCAATAAAAACGTTACACTTTTTTAGTTAAGCGAAAACCAAAATCTTCAAAACTCCCTTGTCTATTTTGACTTGAGAAGGCTGCCTCTCGACAGCGAAACGTCGTTTGTATTATTTTCATGTCTATAAATGATTTTTTGTCTATTCAGGTGTATGGCTTATTTATTGAAATCAACGATATTCAGTGCACGTAAATCCATCGTATTAGTAATCCCTTGTCTATTTTGTTCGATGTATTATTTAGTGGGTTTTTGCCAAACGTGAAGAAATGAATGATCTATTTTGAAAAATAAGTTTTCAAATAAGTATTTGAAAACCTGTTTTGGGAATTGACGGCGTTTTATGAAAACCAAAGATCTGATTTACCAGGTAATACATCCTAAGCACTGACCAAAGATTCCTGGACGATGGGGATGACGTGATGGATGTGCTTGGGAATGACATGTTGCTTTTCCTCCAGTTGTAGAATAAGGATCCATGACGGTATTTAAATCTCTTAAATAAGTGCAGCTCCCAGGAGACCTCTCTCCGGTCCGATTTGCTTTCTTATTTGCACTGCACGAATCCATTCTGTGTGCAAAGAGAATTACCTAAAAACAAAAACAAGATAGGATAGTGATTAGTAAACCAATCACAGTGCTTCGCAACGGCTTCTGAGTCACCTTTACTTTAGAATAGACTGCACCGGGGTGGTCTAGAAAATGCGCGCGCGAGTTTCTTTGCGACCCCATGCTATCTTACCAACCCCATTTATATGGAATAATCGACATTCTTAACTCAAACCTTGTTAATACACTGAATTCCTAATAATGATTTAAAAAAAAAAAACAAAAAAAAAAATCTTAAGTTGGGAAACTGTGAAAAGATTTAAAATGGGAAGAAAAAAATGAAGTATAAGAATTGCCCATGAGGGGATCGAACCCACTACCTTCGCTTATTAGCACGACGCTCTAACCGACTGAGCTAACAGGCCACCTACAACATTCAAGAAATCCTAAACAGTTGCTTTCTAAGTATCTACTTTAAATAATGTGATACTAATTTTAGAAAAAATAAAGTAGTTATCAAAATCCTAATTCTGAAGGATTACATAACCAATATCTCATAATGTCAAAAGTTGTGAAAAGATTTAAAATGGGGAAAAAAAATTGAATAATAAGAATGGCCCAAGAGGGATCGAACCCACGACCTTTGCGTTATTAACACGATGCTCTAACCAACTGAGCTAACAAGAGCCATTGTGAAGCATTGTGGGATATTTGCCCACAGACAGACAGACAAATAAGGCGTCTTTCAGAAGCCTACAAAAGAAAATTCAAAAGAAAACAATAAATATCAAAATATTTTAATTTTCTTCAACCGGCGAATAAATCATCCGTTTCAAGCGAATGTTTAAACATTTATATGCATTTATTGGCCTTTTTTACCAAAAAGTAACCTTTAATTTTTTTAAAAATAAACAAATTAAAGATCTGCTCTTTCGTTTAAAGGGGGAGGGAGGGGGGAAGGTATTTCTTTCTGAAAAGGCAAGATTTCAAAATTGTTAGTATTTACATTTATTTATTTCCTTTCCTTTTATCGAATTTGGCCAACGAGGGACCACGTAACTAGCTCAACCTGACAACGTCAGGGCGAGGCTAGTGAAATTCAAGGGGGGACAAGAATTATAATTTATTTATTTATTTATTTTAAAACAATTATTTAAACAGATCGATTGAACTACCTTCCATAGACTCAATGTTTTAATGTACTCCAAATATAACTTTACAATTTAATTTTTAATCATTAATTTTCCACACATAAATCTTTTTAAAACTAAAATTATTCATTTTTCTAATTGAATTAAATACACTTAAAAAAATAGTACTTTGCACATAGTCAAAAAATTACAAATTAAAAAATGTTCAAAGGCTTCTTCGTCTTCCATTAATGAATCTTCAAGAAAAGTACAAACTATTCTGTTTATAACCTACAAAAATAAATACCTGATTATTTACATAAAATAAACTTTTAAATAAAATAGGAGATTGAATTACGTCAGGAACAATTATAAAGTATTTTTCATAAAATGTAAAGAATTTATTAATTTACTAATAATTATATGGTGATCCCTACTACAACAATTCAGGATGTTTGTTTGAAAAATGTGATCTGTGTGAGTGTTCGTAAGTGGCTGTTATTGAGAATCTTGTGGTAAATCGGAAAAAAAATAATCGATCATTAGCAAACTCCCCATATAATAGTTTACTTCAATGCGAGTTGTCTCATTTTTGTTCCCTTTCTTGCCAAGTTCGTATTTTCAAGAAATGATAATTTTGTTTGTTGTGGAAAACTGAAACAATACCTTACATCTTCTCTCTTTAAATTTTAACTTTGGCAACACTAAATTTTAATGCTCTGTATTTATTTAGGAGAGTTCAAACATCTAATATTTAAAAGATTGAATGTGAGAATAAGCGCAGAAAGTACCGACTTCGAAAATCGACATTTCAAAAATGTAATTTCTAATAATAGATTTATTTATTTTTATTTTTGGTTCAAATTCTCCAGCAGAGACCCTTTAAGACCCTAAAGATTCGTAACAATATCAGATCCTTTTAAGTGAAGGATTTAAAAAACCATTCTTTCCTTCTGTTCTGAATGAATACAAATTGAGATATTTCATGATCTAAGAATAATTGTATTTCAAACTTAAATATTTAAATATTTGAGATAAACACATAAAACACTTACTGTGGACTTTTATAGCTGAGTATATTAAACAAAAATATGTTCAATTCGAATTTGAATTAACGATATTCGTACAAATTAAAAGAAACTATTTTAACTTTATGCTTTTTTTTGTATCAATAAATGTATTTTCCTTACCTTCTTTTAAATAATATTTTAACTTAACTATTTTCTTCTCCTTGTCTTTATTTGAATCAGTTTATAAAAATGTTTTGAAACAAAATTGGCTTTTTTTGTTTTCATCGTTGATGCTTCGTTTGATTTGTGTTAATTAGAGAATTATTAAGAATTTAGCCAAAAATAAAGATTTCTGTCATTGTAAGATGAAGCTGTAGTTTTCTTTTGCTTCTTTTGCAAAAGGAAAGAGACGTTCGCTTTATCATAAAATGTCTTTTATTAGTCTTTTCTAAGATGTTTCTGATTGCACCGTTTTAAATCGCAACTTGTATGACGCAAATAAAGTCGTTAAGCAATCATTTGTTTGGATACAAGAAAAGCCATTGTTGTAGATATCGTGCAATAATTTCTAAGCTAAAGTAATTTCTCTCTAATTCCACAGTCTTCGAGTAGCAACTAACATCATTAACCACTTATTAAATTAATATATGCGGATAGAAATCTTAGATAAAATTCATTTCTAATTGAAAAGTTTAAAAAAACATAAAACTGTCGTGAATTTCTTTTAATCGATTTGTTTATTTATTTATTTTTTTATTAAAAATCGTATTATCATGTAAAATACGTTGTACTAGTATACAATTGAAATTGCCGAAAGAATGAAAAACATATTACATAAAGCGAGACGGTTTTCAACTACGAAATACTACAAGGCCATTTTCAGCTGAATAATTGTCTAGTAAGGAAGGGAATATACAGGAGAAAAGATTTGCCGAGGTGGCAAAATTAATCAAAGATTGACCAGAGTTAAAAAGAAAACGAGGATTGTTTCTTCAACAGATAAACAAATGCGCCCTCTAATGCTGATCAAGAGAACTAAATAAGAAAACAAAGTAATGCCGTAATGTAGAGATGTCAGCTTTTTCATCCGGTCATTTTAAAGATTCACAATTAAACGTCATATTTGGTTGGATAATGAGGTACGATTATTGTTTTTATGTTAATGTTGTGCAGTTCATGTAGTATGTGTACAAACACCGGCTGATCACTGGTTAACCTAGAATTGTTTCTCTAAAAGTGAACAATCTTTAAATAAAGAAAATTATTAGCACGAATATTCTTGTAAAAATTTCCTTACCGATTTTTCTCTAATCTCTGGCCATTCCATCAATTTATCAAATCTACCCCCTCTTCAATAACACAAACATTTTAAAGATTTTAAAATGATTTAAAGATGTTAAAGATGTATAATAACGATTTTAGACGTAAATGCATTGAACATTTGTGACACTACACAATTAAGCTTCACTAAAAGCTTCACATAATAAAATAGTTGAAGTTGAAGTTGCGATCAGGCCCAGAGGACCGCGCAATGCAGCTGGAGGGTAGGCTCCAGTGTTCAGAACCTACGGGACAAAGTTGAGGACGGGGGGTCGGCCCGTCGCTCGCCCGCCTTTAATTCCCGGGAAAGAAACCCGGTACCCATTCTATAGAGGGCTGGGCAGACCCTAGGGCCCGTTTGGAGGAGAAAGAAGCGTGGAAAAATTCCCGTCCTCCGCCGAGGCCGGGAATCGAACCCGCCACTTCCAACCCGCAGCCAAGCGCCCTTACCCACTCGGCTACCGGGCCCACTCACATAATAAAATCTAAAATTTAATTGTGTAGTAAATAGAATTTATAAGTGTTGCACCATGGGTTGGTAGCGGATGGTCTCATTGTTGCAGCTAGGGAGGAAGGCTGGAACCATTGACATTGGATCAACATATTCCAATTCCACCGGAGAATTTTCTTTGCTTCAGTCTTGAGAAGGAGGGCATCGAAAGTTTTTGATATTCTTTTTTAGTTCCTATAATAAACAAACTTGAATTTGAATCTTTGAAAGTGTCGGACGTTAGAAAAGAAAACAAGTAAATATAATTTTGTGCTAAAGGATAAATTTAAGGGAGACCCATAATAATATTTTTATTATTATTATTAATAATAATAAAAAATATTATTATGGGTCAAAATTAAATTTATGCTTTAGCACAAAATTATATTTACTTGTTTTCTTTTCTAGCGTCCGAAACTTTCAAAGATTCAAATTCAAATTTGCTTATTATATAATAATGATAATAATAATAATAAAGTACATTAACGCGAAGAAAAATTTAAAAAAATTGGAAAATTTTTTTTAAAAAGTTAGAAAAAAAAAAAATAATAATAATAATAATAATAATAAAAACAATAAACCCTTTGAGAATTTTGAGAAAAAATATTAAGAAAAGAAAAATGCAAAACTAAAAACAGTAGAGATACGAAGGATTCAAATCGACAACCTCCAGCATAAGAGTCCAAGACCTTACCCATCAAGCTATAGCTGAAACTGATTGCATTTCTAACATCTAAGCTAATAGCTGAACACGATGGTGAAGTCCGTTGTCGATCCGACTTTCCGTTCGGGAGTTGTTAGGGATGGGCAGACAACGGACGGGAGGACAGGACGTACATAATAGCTACCGATTTTGGTCGCTATCACAATAGCTCCCAAATGGGTCTGAGCTAATAATGATCATCAACACATTATTGCAATTCTTTGTTTTACTATTCAAACCTAATTAATTACTAATAATGATATAAGACACATCCTCTTCCTATCAACGCTATATTTCGCAGTTTATTACTTTTAACTGCTTCATCAGGCATAATATATATGGAAAAAACTCTTCGTAAATATAATAAAGAATTCGGTAATAATATCAGAAAACTCTTGGGAATATATACAACTTATATACTGTTAACAACATTGTTTATAATAATTATAATAATATGGAAGTTTTAAAAAGTTTTACAATTATTATAAACAATGTTGTTAACAGTATATAAGTTGTATATATTCCCAAGAGTTTTCTGATATTATTACCAAATTCTTTATTATATTTTACGAAGAGTTTTTTCCATATATATTATGCCTGATGAAGCAGTTAAAAGTAATAAACTGCGATATATAGCGTTGATAGGAAGAGGATGTGTCTTATATCATTATTAATAATTCTTTGTTTTGATCGCCATTGGAGAGCACATATGCATTTGTTTATCTGACAAAGAAACAATACTCTTTTTGTTTTAAAGTAACTCTTTTTGACGCCTCATCCCAAATCTTTTCTCCTAATACCCTTCGTTACAAGACAATTATTCAGCTGATGATGGCTGTTCTGTTCAATGCATTTAGCTTTTTTTTAATTCTCTTTTGCAATTTTAATTTTACATTTAATACGGTACTTAATAATCATTCATTCCCACATATTAAACTTATTTATTTATATATTTATTTATTTTATTCTTTATTTCTTTATTTATTTCTTTATTTTATATATTTATTTATTTTATTCTTTATTTCTTTATTTTATTTATTTATTTATTTATTTATTTATTTTATTCTTTATTTATTTATTTATTTATTTATTTATTTATTTATTTATTTATTTATTTTATTCTTTATTTATTTATTTATTTATTTATTTATTTATTTATTTATTTATTTATATATT
>JAFIDM010002131.1:1909282-1925562 GCA_023159025.1 Thereuonema tuberculata
GTATTTGCACCGTTTTGTTCAGAAATAAATGTTCTACAAATTTTGTTGTACACTTTTATGTATCTAACCTACTTTACCAATGTTATTGTACGTCAAACGGAAAAACGGTTGTTTCGCGATCCCTCTTTTATAGGTTCCACGTGGGATAGGCTTACAAACACAGGGGATACAGTTCTGCGACATGTTTCATTCGATTTTTCAGTTCAACAACCATTAGAAATCACTGATTTCGCCCTTAATTTACCTTTCCAGACTTCCTGCAAGTCTTCATTTCACCCAGGATACTACATTATGGGCGAAATCTTTCGCTAGCCGAAGCATTTCCGGACCTAAGTTTATAAAACTTTGTTTCTTTACTTTTACATGTAGAATGAGCACCCGACGTTTCTGCATATCTTCGTGAATCACCCTGTATTTGATAGTACTCCAGATTGTAGCCCACTGTTCAAATGAGCGAAATTTGTTCATATCGAAGTGTTCATATAGAGGTTCGAGAATCTCTCTTAGGTTTTTTTTCTCGATATCAGGAAAGACTGTTTATGTCAGAGAGCATCCTACAACAGCTGGAAAAAGCTGGACTGAACATTGTTTTTGTAGAGCTCACGGCTACAATAATAGTCTCCTCGATGTCAAGTATACACGGTGGGAGTTCAACAGATAATCAGAGATCAACCCTAAAGCTTTATTTACTTCGTGTGCGAATCACTCTTTAAATCTTTGTGGAGTACATTCATGTTCTTCCAAGCGTAACGTTTGATTTTTATTTTCTGGGAAGTTCTTATCTTTTATTAATCATCTTCTTACGAATAGATTTATTTTAAATTATTAATCCAATGTTTTTAATACCTTACATCTTTTAGAGGACTTTCTCAGAAGGGTCAGATTTTAATTCCATTTTAGAATCGATTTATGACTGGATTTCCGTTTAGCTTTTCGGTTGTTTTAGAAAAACTTAATTATAAAACTTTATACAAAAAGTATTATAAAAGAACGAGCAATCACCTGCTAAATGTAATATAACGAAGTTCCATCCTATTTTTATTAAAATATTATTCTGTAAAATTCCTTAAAAAAATCATTGACAAAATGAGAAAAGGAGACATTTATTTTCAAATTGTCCAAACAGTAGAAAGTTTCCATTGTCTAGAAAGTTAAAAAAAAAAGTGATTATTGACTTAAATTGGATTAGTTTCAATCATCAAATTAAATGGATTAGTTAAAAGAGTGATTATTCGTTGTTTAAGAATACATTAGAAATTAATTCCACTTGTGCCAACTATATTAATATGTAAATAAAATAAAACACAATTAAACTTTAAAAAAGTTTTTTTTTCTTTAAAAAATGTTAAAAAATATACATTTATAAGAAACTGGTTTTCAGACTCATTTGCGTAGTCTTTCTTCAGCCTGACATAATAAAATTGTCTTTAGTTAAATGCATAAATGGTCTATCATTAACCAACCCTAATATAGATTCTAATTTCGGAACTACAACATAAGAAGTGTGCTCTGGTTTCTACAGCTGACGTAAGTTGTAGGAATTTGTAGGAAATATATTGGAAATATTATTCCAAAATCTCTTAGGTTTAGAATAGATCTGCCTGGAAACAATAAAAGAATTACTGTAATAATTTGGTGTTTAGGATAAGAGCAGAAATTTTCCCCAACAGAATTACGGAGTAATATTTATCATAAGAATAAGCCTTATTTTTCTGATAATTAAGCAACTCAAATCTCGGAACAGTTAAGAAAACAAATGGACTTAAATGATTATCCGTCCTTCGCATTGAAACAAGGTAGTGATTAGTAAACCAATCACAGTGCTTCGCAACGGCTTCTGAGTCACCTTTACTTTAGAATAGACTGCGCCGGGGTGGTCTAGAAAATGCGCGCGCAAGTTTCTTTGCGACCCCATGCTATCTTATCCACCCCTTTTTATATGGAATAATCGACATTCTTAACTCAAACCTTGTTAATATACTGAATTCCTAATAATGATTTAAAAAAAAAAAAAAACTTAAGTTGAGAAACTATGAAAAGATTTAAAATGGGAAGAAAAAAAAATGAAGTATAAGAATTGCCCATGAGGGGATCGAACCCACGACCTTTGCGTAATAACTAACTAAGCTAACAGGCCACCTACAACATTCAAGAAATCCTAAAAGTCGCTTCCTAAGTATCTACTTTAAACAATGTGATACTAATTTTAGAGGAAATAAAGTAGTTATCAAAATCCCAATTCTAAAGGATTACATAACCAATATCTCATAATGTCATAAGTTGAGAAACTGTGAAAAGATTTAAATTGGGAGAAAAAAATGGAAGAATAAGAATGGCCCATGAGCGGATCGAACCCACGACCTTCGCGTTTTAGCACGACGCTCTAACCAACTGAGCTAACAGAAACTATTGCGAAGCATTGTGGGATGTGTGTCCACAGACAGACAGACAAACCGGGGATATAAAAATTCTTTCAGCAGCCTAAAATGGGGGGGTCTGTCGAATAGAGGAAGATTCCATTATTAACATATCAACATATCCACTCATCTGCATTGAAAAACAAATGCTCAAAAAAAACTAATAGGTTTAATATTACGAATAGCCGACCATCACCTGAAAATAGAATAGTAGTTTCAGAACTTGCACTTAAACAAAGTCACATCAGTTACAAACAAAAGAATCAGATACGTGAAAAAAATAGGGGTTGTAGCGCGTTCCAATATCAATATAAAAATAGCCAATAATATTTCCCCAATAGAGCTGAAAACATTAAAAATGTAAAAAGCAACAAGAAATAATTACTGAAGAAAAAATCAAAAAGAAAAACGACAGGTTCATCAAAGGAAACTAAAAGATACAGCATTGAAGTATGAAGGATTACGATAAAGCAGAAAGAAATTGACGAAGCTTCACGGCAGATTCTGACGACGTCACAACCAATGCAGAGAACACTTTCTACGTTGCGTAATTCCGAAATTAGAATCTATATTAGGATTGGTTGATGTTATTCATGTATTTAACCAAAGACAATTTTATTATGTCAGGGGGAAGAAAGGCAATGGAAATGTGAGTCTGAAAACCGCTTCCTTGTCAATATATATTTTTAACATATAAAAACTTTTAATTTTGTGTTATTTTATTTACTTATTAAGAATCTTTTGTTTAAATTAATTACTTAGTTTCCATTGTTTGTCTCTCGCGAGCTAATTTCTCGACAAGTAAATTCAAAAGATACATCTAGTCCTTAAATAGATAGACCACGTTTCAAGAAGATACCAATGGAGAAAATATAGACAAACAGAGGAATCCCATTTTCCTAGAAAATTTAGGCCAACAAGTAAAAAAAAATACAGCAAAAGCCTCCACTCAGCTTCGAAATGGCTACAATACAAACAACGTGTTTTTTCTTGAAAATAATATGAATTCAATTGAATGTATTAATTTTATAAGCCTTACGATAATTTTAAAAAATTAACGAAAATTTATTGACAGTTTAGATTCGGAAAAGGACTTAACAATTAACCAAAATTTTTTGAGACTTGGAAAATCTTTTCCTTTTCTTTTTGCTTTCTTCATTTCAATATTAAAGAATAAACACCTCGTTCTTTTGTTTCCTTAACGTGATTCTAACTTTCGTTAATAGACAATACTAAATTTAACTTAAGTATTAATAAAATTTAACAATAATTTT
Organism: Thereuonema tuberculata; assembly: GCA_023159025.1. Taxonomy (NCBI): domain Eukaryota; kingdom Metazoa; phylum Arthropoda; class Chilopoda; order Scutigeromorpha; family Scutigeridae; genus Thereuonema; species Thereuonema tuberculata. Next base: position 1,912,974 of record JAFIDM010002131.1, read on the forward strand.
CCTAAATTAATAAATTTGATTATAGATTTAATCGATAATTTAATCCTATATTTAATTTAGTAATAATTGTTCCATTATTACAATATTTATTCTTAAAATGATGGATAAATATAATACACTTATTAATTTAATTTTTTGAATTTAAAGAAAGAGCATAAATTCAAAATATGTTTATCTTATCTAAATATTCCATACTTAAATCTGTTTTATTTTACGTTCATTTTATTTTCGGAAATTGAAATTAAAAACTACATCGCATTTAAATGAAGTTATAAAATAAATCTAAATTTTACATTTATTTTTTAGAAAATTTCTTCTAAATAATTCCACAGGAATTAGAGAACGATTATAATAAAATTACTTTCAACTTTCATTTTTAAGTAATTTAATATTATTGAAACTTACTAGTTCTAGTTGTTGAACAACTGTCATTTCGTTGCTGTTATTCTGCAGTTCAATGTAATGGGATCGTAGATTTGACCCGCGGGACACTCCAACGCATTCGACGACAGGATATGTGGTTCAATGATGGCGCCTTGGGTAATTAAATCCACAAAACTTAAGGAGATTTTCCCGATCAAGAAAACAAACGGAAGCAGAAGATTATTGAAGAAACTCAAACATTTCATTATAACGTTGTAGCTTCATTCAGTTTTCTCTGTAGTGGTGGGATTTTTTTTTTTTATATACAATTGAGTTGTGGAGCAGCTGTTGCAGTTCCTGTTACACAAATGACGAACCTTTGTTATTTAAAAAGGAAGATTTTTACAGCAGCTGATAAATACTAAGGGATTTTAGAAAACTACTTAACAGACAAATCATTTATAAAAATCTAAATTAAACATTTTTTTTTTGCTTTTTCTTTTCATTGATTCTAAAATTCCTAAATATAATATAAATATGATATAAATTAGGATACAAATCATATAAATTATTAAAATTTGAAATAAGGTATTTATTATTTCATTTATTTTTTTCATGATCGAAGGCGGATTTTATCTAATCATGTAAAAATCAAAATTCCAAAATAATCCATAAAAAATATTAAAAAAAATTATAAGAAAAAAGTCTTTTCGTACAGATTTTCTTTTTGTAAAGACCGATTAGACAGGATTATTCTGAAATAATTACATGACCTGAATAAATCTCACATTGAAATTAATAAAAAGATGTAGAACAGATAATGCTTGAAATGATGTATTTACAGGTCACACTCACAGATGGCGCCTCATTGGTGATGGATTGTTCTATTGTTTCTTTCACTGTCTGGGCAATAGAATTTAATCGTAGCCTTTTTCTAAAGTTTTTGATTTATGTTGAATTTGTTCGTTGAGGCAATTTGAAATATCTTAGTACGATAATACACTAGAAAAAAGTTAAGCTAATAAAAATAAGCTCGAAACGACCGTCCCAGAGTATCAGCTCGACTCAATGCCTTTTGAGTCGAGCTGATACTTATTTGAATTATTGCTTTTATTTTGCCCATTAGAGGGTTTGTTATTTATTTGTTTATTTTTTTTTTCCTTTTGTGGTGAAAAACCTTTTGTGGTAGCCTGAGTGCTGCCCAAGGTTTTGGAATCCACATTTTGTTCTTGTTTTTTATTTTCTTGATTTTAGTCTTTGAGTGGTCACAGTTTCATCTATTCCTAATAAATATGTTCCTTTATTTTTAAATATCATTTTTTTATTTATTTAATAATGCGATATTTTATGATTCTATTATTAGAATTACTAACTATAAATAGTCAAATTAAAAATCAATATTATATTCGATTTGATTTAGATTTAATTGAATTGTTTCTTTAACAGAGATATTGATCTAAATAAGCGCTGTGACCAACTCACCCTTGTATTAGGCCTCATCACAAAAACCATCTCCGTGATTAAAATACCTACGAATTTCATTAAGTGATGACGTAAGGAAATTTATTTAATGTTCATGCAATAGAATGAAGTAAAATACTATTGAATCTAAAAAAAAAAATCATTACTAGTAAGAAGGTGTATTTCATGATGGAGGTAAGGCTGTCATTGACCGAGGGCTGAGGTGAACCCAATCCCCATTCTACAGATGGACTCATCTGGAAGGGAATTCTTAACCCCGTGGATTGAAGCCAAGTGGTTATCACTTTCTAAGAGAACCAGCGGCGTTCATAGAAATCCGAATTCAATTCATAAGAGTTGAATTCCATGAACGAAAAAGGAAAATTATCTAATAAAAGGAAAGCTTTTCTTAACTGACACTTTTTTAATTCACATCAACTTATGTTTCAATGCTACTGCATTAATGGGTATTTAATATCATTAAAAAAATTCCAATAGTCTTAAAGAGAAAAGAAAAAATATATCATGATATATTCAAAAGAAAGCTCTCATTTATCTATAACATCCAATTCGAAATTACTTTTTAAATAAAATATTTTGTCGTCGGACTTCATCGAATTTTATTTTATTGCTTAAAAATAATTTAGCAATACTTTATTTGTCTAATAAGATTTACTGATTTTTCGTAAATAAACCAATGCAGTTTTTCCTGCAACTGTAGGGATTATGAAATTGGTTATGCTGCCATAGGAACATAGAATAGATTGATCTATGTCGTAATTACAACAGCTGTACACTTAAAACACTATTTTATTACTCCATTACCTCGAAATACGCGCAAATTGGGATACTGAAAAGCAATATCGAAGAAAAATTTGTCAGGCGATTTCTTCGCACCGAAAAGGGTAAATTATTGAACTATGTTCCACTCACGTTCAGAGAGAAGTGAGACAACATTACAACAACCTCCCCCAGCTTTCACGTCTTGAGAAATATTCCGGATTAGAGCTACAAAGGATACGAGGAAGAGAAGCACGAGTAACCAGCGTCGAATAAGAACATTCAGGCTGTTCGAATTGAACTCTGTATCGATGCTGGCAATTTTGAAAGAAGCAATGACCTGTCATCAAACGATCACCCCCACACAAATACCGTTTTTATAGTTAGTGCGTCTAAGGAGGAGGTAACTATTCAATCGACCACTGCAAAGACAGAGCGCTGCAATCACTTCCCATTGCGTTCGTTTGGGATTGCTTCAAAAACTTAACGTAGGGGTAATAGTATTTCACTATCATCCATGCCTGGATGTCACAATACAAGTAAAAGAAAAATGCTCCGTTTGTATAAATTCACAAAAGAAAAAAAAAATGCGTCCCACTGGCAACAGGTACTGAAAATTGGGGAATCTCTATCCATATGGATATTTGTACTCACAGCACTGTCACTGTAGCTCACAACTGTATAAAACTTCAATCCCAGCGATACAATAACATTTGAGAAATTAAAATAATTGATCCAAGTAAATTAAAATGGAAATGGAAGCACTTTAGTAAACAAATACTCCTTCAGTAATAACATCTTTAATAACAATATTTCACTCAGCAGATGACTAACTTATTCAGGCAAATGATCTGAGATAGAGAATTTTATTTACTCTCAAACTCTCTTACAAAAAGAATTAATTTACAAAATTCACAAATGCAACTTATTGTTGTAAGTTAATTAACGATTGCTGTGTAAGAGAGTTTAAGAGTTTATTATTATTTGTCGGAAGAAGTTCAGCACTCCGTTGAATGAAATACAGCTATTAAAGACGTTAGTTATAATCATTGAAGGAGTATTTGTTTTTGAAATTAAAATAAATGATTAGCAAATTTATTTGATTAAGAATCATTTTTATACTTTTAGTTTACATTGATTTTTTTTTTAATTTTATTAAAATACTTTTAAAAGTTTCTCATAAATCCTGGAAGGAAGCACTTTTTTTTTGAGGGGGCTGAGAGGGGGATTTATTCCATTTTATGCTAAAATAGTTCATTTTAAAACCTACCTGTATTTTGCCATTGTAGATAGTTAATCATTGCATGTTTATTTTTTCATATAGCAAATAGTTTATGTAAGTAAATAAAATAAATCATATATATTATATATATTATTTATATTATATTATATTATACATTATTTTATAATTATGTCTACAGCTACAACGCCATGTAATCGTCACTTAAGATTTATATTTAGAAACTAAATTGATTTAATGGTTACGATTTCTCTGATTTTACCATTATTTATTCTAACAAAATTATTTTATAGTTTAATATTTTCATCGGACTTTTTGTAATTTGAATTAAAAGTTGACGCCAATCCATCTTAAACTAAATTTAAGTACTGATATTATTGAGACAGGATTTATTTTCATTATTCTTAATTATATTATTTATCAGTTTTGCTCAATAAATCAGTACTTTCATGTTTTGTGATGCAATTGAATTCTTCGATTTACAATTGATTTATTTGAATTTTTTGTTATTTTATTGGGTTGAATTTCTTATTTTTTAGTATTATCCATGTCAAACCTGTTAATAATAACAGATTCAAAACATCGAAATAGATCGTTAAAAATTATTTAATATTACCATATTATCAAAAATTACCTCAAAATGCACAAATGGATTGTTTTTTATATGATTTGAGTTAATTTTTAAATTTCTTTATACACGTTAAGCTTCAGTACCATATTATATTTCGAAAATATTTTGTTCTTTTTTTTTTTGTAAAAAAAAAAGGAGTTAATTTTGTTAGAAATAGTGATCATTCGTGTGAACTTGTTGTTTTAAGTTATCGCAGATATTGACAATATAATTTCACACTGATTCAATTTATTATTTTAGTTCTAAAATCTTTATTTAGGGGGATATGATTGTTCTTTATATTTGTTCTGGATGATGAGTTTATAAAGTAGTATTCGAATAATGATCGACAGTTTTTTGGCTTACCATCACGTGCTATAAAATAACAAAGCTTACTTTATATTTTGAAAAAATCTTATCCTACATTTAAACAATGAATGATAAAGTAACAAGAAACCTATGAAGTTAAAAAAAAGGGCATTTACTTTCGCTGAATTTTCAGTCACTTTCTTTTTGAAATTGTAACACATACGTACAGACAGTAAAATTGCTGTCCCAAAAATTAATTTCACAAGGCGGCCACTTTGTAGAGTGCTGCTACGCATGAGACATTAGTTTTATTATTTTTGTATTTTTTAAATAACTTATCTCTTTCTATCTTTCATGAGATCATCTGTGATCCACTGTTTTTGGAATCTTTTAACTTTTATTTTTTCAAATTTTCTCGGATTCTCAAAGGTATTTCTATGTTTTCTTTTGTTCTTTACTTTCAGTTATTATATTCTGCTAATATTTCGTTATATATACACTGTATCTACGTCTGTAATTTCCTTGTTTTGAATTCTGTCCAATACATAATGTTCCAATTTAGCTTTACTAACAATTTTATTGTTTTTCATTTAAATATTTATCATTATTTTTTATTTTTTTATTTAGTTGTGAGAGCTGAAGTAGTGATCAGAGATTGTCTCTTTAAAAATGTAGCTTTGAAATTTTTAGTTTGAAATATTAATGAAAAGCATGATAACTATTTGTTGACGTTTTACTCCTGGAGTTTATATTATGTCTTGTATTAACATTTAAGCAATTTTTAAAATCCACTATTACACAATGTTTCTATTTAGTTTTGGTTTCATCTTTTTTGAATAAATCAATATTAATGTCACCTAATCAATCATCCTGAGGATCAAATCTAATATTTCCTAATTCAAAGCTGACTTTATTTAAGTTTGGTAGTCTATAAATATTAACAAGGTTATAACTCTTTTTCACAGTTTTGCTTGGTAATTTTTACACAGATACATTCAAAATTTATTTTATTTACATTTTTTTACTGAATATCATCTTTAATATAATAATACTTATAAATAATACTTATAATACTCATCTTTAATATAATATTACTCCACCTCCTTTATTTTGTTCTCTCAAATTATACACAGTTTGCCAATTTTATAAAGTTCTATCTCATTTTTTTGAGACATTAACTTCTGTAAGTGCTAAAATATCAAGATACAGTGGTGATCAAAATTATAAGGACAAGGGAAAAATCGCCAAATTTGGCTACAGTTGGCCGGAATATTAAGCAAATTTTATGAATGGAAACCAAATAATAAATAAACACTTTTTTAATAGTTTTTATGGAAATATATGGGAAATTCATATTCATAAAATGTATTTTGGATTTAGACAGCAATATGGTATGGACAAAATTAAAGGACAACGCTATTTATGCGTTCTAAAAACCAAAATTTGCATGTTTTTTGTTCTCCACGTGGCAATCCCAGACGATATAAATGCGTAGTAAGCGATTGCGAACGTCGTATTCTATTTTTTCAGTCATGCTGCCAGGTACGAAACTTTCGGAGTTTGAGAAAGGGAAAGTGGTTGCTTTTAAAAGTTCAGGACTTACTGTACGTCAAATTTCAACAAAGCTGAATAGATCGAGAACTGTGTTTTATAATTTTCTTAAAAATCCCGGAAAATATGGACGGCAAACACATACAGGTTTGCCATCTTCTGTTTCTTTGCGTGTGAAAAGATTGATAATAGGGCGAGCTTAAACGGGAATTAAACTTACGATGTAGTGCTCGAACTGTTCGACGTGTTTTAGAAAAAGAAAACACGGTTCATTATGGAAAGCTTATGTCACGACCGCCTCTTAAAAGTTCAAAAATACTGAGGATGGAGTTTGCCCATTACTATGGGGAAAATGTGGGATGATGTTATCTTTCCCGATGAGAAAAAGTTTAATGTGGATGGACCAGATGATTTTTGCTATTTCAGGTATGATCTCCGTAAAGAAAAAGAAATTTTCGCAAAGCGTAGTTTTGGAGGTGGCTCAGTAATGGTCTGGGAAAGTTTCGCAATTAGCAGAACTACTCAAATAGTTTTTGTGCAGGGCTGAATGAATTCTGAGAGTTATGTTGATTTATTGGGCGATAATCTTTTACCAGAAGCACCGTTAATTACGAGTGGAGACTATTTGTTCCAGCATGACAATGCCTCAGTACTTGTTTCTCAAACTTCGAAAGCATGGTTTGATGCTAATTTCGTGAAAATACTTGACTGGCCGGCCAGAAGCCCTGATCTAAATCCAATGGAAAATCTGAGGGGTATTCTGGCATACAAAGTATACAAAGATGGTATTCAATATCAAAATAAGCAAGAACTCATGTCCTCCATCAAAAAAGCCTGGAAAAAAATTTCTAAGCACGTTCTGAAGGAACTGTCAATCTCTATGATGTCAAGACTGATAAAAGTGATTGAGAAAAAGGGGGAGATTATTAAATATTAGTGTGTTTCAGGCTAAAACACTCATTGTCCTTATAATTTTGGCCAGTTTTTACAACGATATTTTTTGTTAAATATGGGAAATCATTCATATTTTGCATTTTCCAATGTTTTGCATTCTACAATGATTTCTAGAATAAAAAGGCATTTTATGTATACATTTCACTTTATTTACTTCAGAAATTTTTTATGTGAAATTTTCAGTTGTCCTTATAATTTTGACCACCACTGTAGCAGTAATAATGTCAAGATAATAAACATCAATAAAAAATAATATACATACACATACATATCCTTTCCCGTTCCACCAACTGTGGGTCTAGGAATTAACTAAGCCTCTCCACCTCTCCCTGTTCTTCCAAGCCTCTTCTCTACATATTCTTTCCCATGGGATGCCTCTCTCTTCCAGGCTGTGCTTCACATCATCCAGCCATCGCTTACGCGGTCTCCCTCTTGGTCTCTTCCCTCCTTCTTTTAACTCATGCCAAACCTTAGGAGTCCTACCATCTTCCATTCTTTTCACGTGCCCGAACCACCTCAGCCTTCCCTCTTCCACCTTTTTCCTCAAACTTTTTACCCCCAATTCCTCCAGGATATCCTCATTTCTCATTCTATCTAATTGAGTCTTCCCTACTATACCTCTAAGAAACTTCATCTCCCCAGCTTGAAGTCTACTCCAGTCTCTAGCATTCATCACCCATGTCTCCGCTGCATAGGTGACTATAGGCACGTAATACATTTTATAGATTATTTCTTTTGCCTTCCTTGGGACTTTCTTATCCCATATCAGGTGTCTCACTCCCTGATATAGCTTTCCCCCTTTCTCCAACCGTCTTGTGATTTCATGCTCCACTCTACCATCACTTGTTATTTCGGTCCCTAGGTAAGTAAAACTATCTGTGATCTTCAATGCCCTGTTGTTTATGCAGATATCCCTTTCCAGGTTTTTGTCCCGTCCCACCACCATCACTTCACTTTTCTCTTCGCTAACTTCAAGATCCACTAGTTTCAGTTGTAGAGTCCATTCATCTAATTCCCTCTGTATGTCAACAATTTTCTCACCCCATATTACAATGTCATCTGCGAAGATCATATGCTTTGTGTCTTTACTCTGTTTTTGTAAGTTTTCCTTAACCTTTCTTCCTACCCATTCCATTATTATATTGAACAGCATTGGCGACAAAACACTCCCCTGCTTTAATCCTCTCTGGATTTCAAACCAACCAGTTGGCCCTTCTGTGGTTCTTACTCTACATCGGTTCACCCTATATATTTCTCTTATCCAGTTCACTATGTATGGATCCACTCCCAGTTCCTCTAGACTTTGCCATATGTATTTCCTGTTCACCATATCGTAGGCCTTTTTTATGTCGATGAACACCATATACACTTTCTTCCCAAATTCCCACTTCTTTTCCACCATCTGTCTCACTGAAAAAATCAAATCGATTGTACTTCTCCCTGGCCGGAACCCATGTTGTTCTTCACCTAACAATCTCTCGCACTTAGTTTTCATTCTGTTCAGGAGAATTCTTTCGAACACTTTAGCGCATTGGCTCATCAAGGTGATTCCTCTATAATTCTTACACAGTCTCCTGTTCCCCTTCTTGAAGATCGGTATCACTTCTCCTTTTCCCCAATCTTCAGGTACTGTGCCTTCCTCCCAAACTGTCCTCATCACGCTATACAACCATTGTGCTCCCACCGGTCCTGCAGCTTTCACCATATCTATAGTAACTTCATCCGGTCCACCTGCCTTATTATTTTTCATTACTTTTACTGCCTCTTCCAATTCTTGCCATGATGGTGGGTTTCCTTTTGACCATCCACCTTTACTTATCTCCACTTGGATTCCCTTGGCGTGCTCATTTTCCTGTTCTTTGTTGTTCAAAAGGTTTTTAAAATAGCTCTCCCACAGCTTCCTTATCTCCGCAGCTGTCTCAATTGGATTTCCCTCTTCTGTTTCCAATATTGAAGCCCCTTCAGTTGGTTTTCTCTTATTTCTGATCATTCTGTATAGAAGTTTTTTGTTCCCTTCTACATCTTCTTCCAGTTTCTTTGTGAATTCGTCCCATGCTTTTTCTTTCTCTTCCCGTATTATTCTTCTGCACTCCTTTTTCTTGTTCTCATATAAGCCTTTCTTTATTATCTCCTCTCCATCTTTTATTTTCCTGCTTTTCCACAATTCTCTCCATGCTTTGTTCTTTTCCCTCACAGCTTTTACTGTATTCTCGTTCCACCATTCACTTCGCTTTGCCTTCTGGTTATCCCTTCCTGAGGTTCGCCCACATTCTTTTTCTGCTGCCTCGACAAAAGCTATCTTGAACTTTGACCATTCTTCTTCAACTCCTGCAGTACCCTCTCTTGGCAATCCTGTCGTTATCAGTTCTTTAAAATCTTGTTTAACTTCTTTCTTATTCAACTTCCATATCTTAATTCTTTTAACAGACTTCATTGTTCTCAACTTCATCGGTCGTATCTGAAGATCCCCTACCAATAGTCTATGATCGCCATCCATTGCAATGCTTGGGCTCACTTTAACATTCTTTAATTTTTCTCCCCAACCTTCATCAGTAATAACGTAGTCGATTACACTCTTAGTTACTCCATCCCAGCTATATCTTGTAATCATATGATTTTCTCTCTTCTTAAATCTGCTGTTTCCCATTCGTAATCCGTTCCTTTGACACAAATCCAACAAGTTTGCTCCCTCCACATTCCTGTCTCCCCATCCGAAGGCGCCTAGAACTCTCTCATACCCCTTTCTATCCTTTCCCACTTGTGCGTTAAAATCTCCCATTATAATGTTGCACTTTTCAATATTTATTTCCATTAGTTCTTCAAAACTTTCTTTTTCTTCTGTGGAGCAGCCTACTTGGGGAGCATAAATTTGCGCTACTTGTACCATCTCATTACCATTTTTAATTTTGATACTAATCATCCGTTCTGATAGATATATCACCTCTTCAACTAATTTTTTTACTCTGTCGTTTACTATGATAGCTACTCCATTTCTTGCTGTCCTGTCGTTCCCTTTCCAGAAAAGTTTGTATCCCGACCTCAAATCCTTCTCTCCCTTTCCAATAATAAATAATAATACCAATAATAAAAAATAATATACCAATAATAAATAATTATAATAGTTGTAAAAGTTAAATCAAGCTATGAGTCCTTTGCTCATTTGTTATTATGGGAGAAAATTTAATTCTAGATCTGATGGAATTACTAGGAATTGATTCCGATGAATATATTAACGGATGTTGTCCAATGGAATATTTTGAAAAAAAAAATTCGATGAAATGGGCTACGTTTTCTTTTCTCTTTTTTTTTTCCAACGAAACCGGTAAAACAGAAATCATTAGGCTTATGTTCCTAAGATAAGCCATAATTACTTTTAATTTTTATTTTAATAAAGATTAAATTATTTAAGGAAAATTCATTTCCTGGCCTTTTTGGTTGACTCTGATATTACTTTGATCAATCAGTGGAGTTATCAAAGCGTTCGAAAATGAGATTGAACTAAATAATATGAGGAGGATTAAAGAATTAAATGCATCTTAGTAAATTTAGTAGATTCAGATTACTGAATTAAAAACTTATTATAATTCAAAAAATGAATATTTTTCGTAAAATAAAATAAAAAATTAAATAAGTAGTGTTCTTCAAAAGGTTTAAGATGTATTTTTAATTTTTATTCTTCAATATTTTAGAACCAATTAATTAGGTTTCAGCTATTAGTCCTGTTTATTACTTATAAATTAAAAATGCATTTAAAAACACTGCTCGCTTAAACATAACGTAAAATTCAGGAGAACAGAAAGAAAAGTTTGAAAGGCCTCCACCCCTGCTCTTATCTACAACGAAATTTACATATAAACTTTTATTATATAAATTTGAAAAATATGGAAATATTTTTGTAATTATTAAAATTCGTAACGATTGGATTCATTATTTTCATGCAAAATGTGATGTTGAAGAAATTGAATTGTTCTAATATTTTCTTCTAACTTGCTTTAAACATTTATTATACTATGATTGAGTGATGCATTGAAAGATTGTAAGTTTGATTTGTATTGTAACAAATTTTAGTTGAGGAAAAAGAAAGTTTTCTTTTTGTCATTTTATGTAACCTGAAGAAGTTCTTCAGTAATGAAATATTGTTGATATAACAGAAAATGTGTATGAAGAGTTTGAAAAGAATTTATTTTAAACATAAGAGTAAGATGTTTATTTAACAAAAAATAAAAAACATTTTACTTAACAATCAATCATAGTAAAGCCTTTGACTTAATAAATCCTGAATTATTATTAAAAAAATTAGAATTAATGGATATTAGAGGATCTGTCCGTCAAATAATAAAAAACTATTTCAAAAAAAGAAAAATTTATGTTAATATAATAATAACATCAGTAAAGCAAAAGAAATAATATGTGTGGTACCTCAAGGCTCTAACGTAGGCCCAATCTTCTTTATAATATTAATGAATGACTTCTTCAGTGAATCAAAGATTGCTATACCTACATGTATGCTGATGTTATTGTTACAAAGCAGGTTACAACGTAACTGTATCACTTCATCATAACTATTTATATCGTAAACCATGCGGAAATGACGTCAAGCAAGAAACTTCTAGACCAAATATACGGTGGTTTAAAAGTTTGAACTGAAAAAAAAGTATCTGAAAAACCTATCTGAGGTTGAACCCAGGACCTCCGTTCTTGGAGTCCACACGCTTAACCATCGAGCCATCCGGCTCTCAGATTTACAAAAAGTCAAATCGTGATAATATTGCAATGTATGCAGTAAACAAAAATCCTACCAATACAAGACAGGCTACACAAAAAGACCTCATAAATATTCAAAATTGGATGCACGTTAATAAATTCACCATAAATAAAGATAAAACAAAAGTTATTTTTAAGACCTAGGAAACAACTTATAAATTTTCAATCAAATGTGTGTTTTCATTCTCATTCATATTTACACGAACAAAAAATAAATTGTAATTCTTGATTTGAGATTGATACAGAAACAAATTTTAAATATTTAGGTATTATAATAAACAACCTCTTCACTTGGAACACTCGTATAAATATACTTCACAAGAGACTAAATTCTGTTATATATATTTTGATGTGCTTTAAGCAAGTGCAATTTTTTCGTAGAATAACTTCAGTTCTAGTTAATAATCATGTATTTGTATATTTAAATTATCTTACTTAATCATTTGTTTGTTTGTTTTTTTTATACAACCTAATAGACTTGTAAATTAGATATTAAGAAAAAAAAAGAAATGTTTGTAATTATGGACATTTAACGTAAAATAATTATACAAGGGAAT
>JAFIDM010002131.1:1958709-1975431 GCA_023159025.1 Thereuonema tuberculata
CGCAGTTTTTCGAACACCACGGGAGTAGCACAGGGTTTTCAGGGTTGCAAACTTGGGTAAAAACTACTCTCAGGGGTCCTAACAACATATAAAAAAATCGTAGATACAAGCGCGTTTGCGATGTTTGCCTTTTTTTGTGTCGATATTGACTGGCCTAATATTTTACAGTGAATATTAGAAACAAATTGCTTCATTATGTATATAAGCGTGTAATGATTATTTTACTTATATTTGATTTTTATAATTATCTAATGATTTTTTTATTTACTACAGATAATATACTACTACAGATAAATCCCTTTAATTTATTTATATTTAATAACTACAGCTATTGAACCAATTATACTTTGCGGCTATTATTTGCGTTAACTATAAATATCTACTGTATTTATTATAACTGTAATATACCTATCTACAAACAGATTTTATTTAAAAAACCTCGTAGGACTGAAATGTAATAACTAAAGAATTAATCAAAAAAAGGAGAAGCTGAATACATTTTGAGATTAGCCTCTGTCGAATATAACAGTTGGAACTTTTAATTTTGAAAAAAGTCCATGAACTTTGAAAAAAGATCGATTCAAGACATATATTTATAGACAGAATGATCTGATGAGCTTTTCATTTGCTTTCCTTAAAAATATCCAAAAGAATTCCCCATTGGAAACTGAATCATAAGCTTCAAACAATGATGAGTCATTGCGGTATTAGAAAAAGTTTAGTCAAAGCTGGAGTAACAAAGTTTAACTGAAAGATCTTCACTGATTCAGAATTGACTCTTTTAATAATGTTAGTCATGAATAATGTTTCGTTGATTCGTATACAATGTACATTTATGTACTTCTATTCTTATCTCTGATATATTCCATAGGAAATTAAATCTTAATGATCCTTTCTCGGTCTCTTTGTGTCTTAAAATTCTAGTAGAATAGACGAAAACTAAAGTTACCTATATTGAAATTTTTCCGTCTTCTAAAGGACTTTTTTTTTGAAATAGAGCCTTGAGGGTAGGCAGCGCAGGAGAATAAGATTTCTCTAGAAATCTGTAGAATAAGTGATTGGAATATTTTAATGAACTAAGACTCAGGTGAATTTGTAAACAAGATATAACAACAAATAAGTTTCATTTAATTTACATCTTTTCAACAAAATTGATAGAAAACAGATGAATAATTTTTTCCGACAAAAGAAAATGTGAGAAAAATGTCTTTCTTAACATCTTTGGGAAGCCATCAGTGAATATAAAACCTTCACGAAATATCTGACCGAAAGTGAAATACTTTGAGGAAACTTTTTGCTTATCAATAGGACAATTTTAGAATTAGTCAGAAACCTTCACCAGCTCTATTACTGAATTTGAAAAAAAGAAAATTCCAAACACTGTCGTAACTTTTGAAGCATTCCTGCCATGATTTCTGTTTGCTTTTCTAATTCTCTCTTTTTTATAAAAAAAAAACAACTTTTTATCAACACATCCAATTTATAGAAAAGTAACAGAAAAGTTTGTATTGAAAAGCAAACATTATAATTTTACACTTTCTGCAATTGACCACAAACAAGGCTGAAATACATCTGATTCCATGGATCCAATTTAATAGCCATGAAATCCTGGCCAACATGACATTACAATTTCATCTTCCATGAATAAATGTTAATATGCTTAAATTGTAAACTATCTTAGTATTTATTGACTGATTTTTTTTTTCATTTTTTTTATGAGAATACTAGCAAAAATATCGGATTACAAAAAAGAGTTGTCTGATGTGGATGACGAAGAAATTTTGAAACTTTGGTCACTTTAAAACCTTTCCAGTTGGTTAAAAAAGGTACGTTGTAGTTACAAATTATGTTATAGACCTGCTACCGTCATTTCGCTCCGGAAATTACGTATGCCGTGCAATCGTAACGTCTAAACACACTTTATTTTATTCAAGCAATTTAACGTGCTGCTAAGAATGTAAACAAATAATTAAGACCAATAGCATACTCTTTAAACATGAAAAAATAAAAATAATAAAGAAGTATTGACATCAAGAAACACAATGAACACGCACACAATACACAAAGGATTCGCAACCACTCCGCACGTTAAAGAACGTTTAATAAAGTATTGACATGTTTGAGATACCCGATAAAACGGTATCCATCTTCAGAATAAAAACACAAAGAAAATTAACAATGAACAGCTTTCAATGTAAGCAGGAACCAATCATCAATCCCCTAAGATACAGAAACCTCGAAATCTTGGCCAAATATGTTCAAGGTCACACTGTAATTGAGAACTTCGCAGAATTACAAACAAAAAAATCCTTTTCTTTATGTCAAGAAAGAAGTGTTTACCTGTGGGGATTCTTTCAAATACCAAACCAGCAGATGACGTAATTGAACTTATTTGACTATCAGCATTTACAATTAAAATAATGTATTCTCTGATAGAACTTGTTAAAACAAACTCCAGTGGTCTTAAAAAATACATGGAACGATGTGAAACAGCGGTAAAGTTCAATACCGATGACTGTTGTGCAACTGTTGTGAAAGTGCTTCTTTGAAACTCCAAAATAAAAAAAAATAAAAAATTGGAATTACGGTTAATAATATGTAACAACAACAATGAAAGAATATTGATAATGTTTTCAAAATGTAAATGTTTTCAAAACACAACGACATTTCTCAATTTAAAGCAAATTTAATGATCGTTAGGATTTTTGTCTAGGGTTCAAAATAAATATAAAATAAATAATCCTAAAAACACTATTAATAATATAAAAAAATAATAAACAAATAAATATTAGAAATAACATATTTAAACTTATTGTTTTCATTTAAGTTTGAAATCACATCATATTGGGGGTAAAGCCTTCGATCTGTAGTTATTCATTGTACATTGACTTTTTTAACGTAAATCCAAATTCACGTTTCTCTATCTTTAAAACTAAGCTGCTTCATCTAAAATTACTTCAAATGGACAAAATGTAGTCACTGGGGCTGTTCTCTTTTAAGTTCCTTTATTATCCGATGAAATTTCATTTCGTTTACAATTAACCTTTTTGAAATCAATAAAGATAGAGATATCATTTCAATAGAAAAGATGTAATTTTAAATCTGATTTTTTTCACTACTCTATCTATTCCACTTTGGCCTACCTGTCAATTACTGGTCAGGCGACAAACCTTACTCAGAGGATCCAGTATTTGTCCAGCTGGACAATCCAGAGCAGCTTCAGAAAACCTTTTGTCTCTTTCACTTGCGATTACTTCAGCAATGATCGTAATTAAAAGAACAACGAAGTAACCAACTACACGAGCCGCTGTCATGGCTTTACACAATGCCAAAGCCTTTCAACATCTGTTCAGTATTTTTTTTTTTTGTACAATTATTATTTAAACGTCAAACCATTTGTGTTTCTCATTGTTAGTGCAGTAAAATTTAGAGCAATGAAATTTAGAAATGCACTGAAATCCTTAAATTGAAGTTTTAAAAAACTGTAAATCCTAGGATAAAAAATATTTTTTGAGTCTCAACGTTTTTTTTCTTAACAATGTTAAAACAGAATAGATTTCAATTTCTTTAGTTTTAGCAGATTATAAAATTATCTTATTTTTTCTGAATATTTAAAAGTGTAAAAACTATTTTTCTGTAAAAAAACATTTTACAAAGAAAGTTAAAAATATAAACGCTGTGATCTTTTTACTTCACGACAACAAAGCAAACAAAAATTCTATTCTAAATACATAAACAATTGAGTAATTTTCCTTGCTCGATTAGGATCTTTGAGGTTGGAATTGACTAATAGATAAAGAATGGCCACTTCATTCAAATGCAATATACGCAAATGGTCTATCGTAGTTATCTTTTTTTTTTCCATTTTGTAGAACATTTAAATTAATGTATTAGATGATTACTTTATCTTTCCAAGCTTTCATATTTCCTTTACAGAATTTATTAAAAAAAAAAAAAAAAAAACCTGCGGTTTATTTGTCTAAAGTAACTCTCTAATATTGAATCTTCTCCCTAATATTTTTAAACCTACATAATATAGATAAGGTATTGTAATCATTAGCTGATCCGTTTAATAGTCGTCGATTTTATAAGACAGTTCATTAGATTTTTTTTTGTTTAATTTTTTAAATTCTTTCAAATTTTGTAAGTCGAAATATTCAAGTTTATATCACTCTTTTTGCGACTACAATTTTTGTCGTCTATTAGCACCATTGTTAGATGAAATATTAGACTCTTGGCTTCATTCCTTTACGAGGCCTGTCTTTCATTAGCTCCGTTGACAGCAGTGCCGTGTCTGAAAAGCGTGGTCTGCTCTTGAATGGTCTTGTTTAGTAATGAGTTAACATTACTTAACATTACATTACATTACATTACATTACATTACCGATTGCAACACATGGAGCAGAACTAGGAGCGCTCAAATCCTGGCAATAGTGTCGATAGGCAGCCAGTGTAATGCAATAGAGATATTTCAACGATAGGAGATCCCTTTTCAATGATTTCAGGAACTTTAAATGCACATCGGGGAGATATTGTAATGTTGTGTGGTAAGATATGTGTTTACCTGGGAAACATTTTTGGTCGTTTCCTTTTCCGTTCCTAAATCAAATGCATTCCTGTCTTTTCTGAAAAAGAATACAAACTACATACATACCAAGAAAGGAACGAAAGCAATTTTTTTCTTTAGATTTGTAATAGCACATTTCCTATATATGCTATAAACTTTGCAACAATGACTACCATTTCACCACGAATATAGATGCTAGCTGAATACTGAAATAAACATAACAATTACGTACCCATTCTTCACCTTACACTTTAACAAATAGTGCTACATTCACTATCGATATTGAGAAAAAGATGCTATGTTTAATGGAGATTTTTTACTGATTTGTTTTTGTCGAATCTGTCACTAACATTTGTCGGTACCTTTAAAAAAAACACCTGTATGTACATATTTTAAACAGCAGTTTGTACCTTTACCGTATTTAAGATTGTAACTTTTCATAGTTGGTGCCATCAAAAATCTGACACAAATATGATCGAATTAAATCGGAAGATATCAAATAAGGAATTGGAAAATTCCAGAAAGAAAAGGATCTGGAAGGTTTTGTCAAAGACAGTCCTTCTACCATTGTTACAAAGTTTAGTAGAATATAACCCAGAGGCTATTAATAGAAAAAATCTATTTGAATTTATTTAGTTATTTAGTATTTGAAAGATTAATATTGAAATAAAGCTCGTAGAATATAAAGTTCAGAAACTAGTTTTTATTTTCTACAGATGATTTAATTTCATTCTATTTTAAACCTTCAAATTCATGACAAAGCGATCATCAGAATTTACTAAGGATAACTCTTTCTCATTCTTTGATATCTCAATTGAACTCCATATCCAATCCCCGGAAGAGGTGGGTGACTTTTACCCCAATTATTCTCTTCTTATGGGTCCTAGGCTAGACCCAGACTTATGTCTAATGGATACGTATATATTCCTAGGGTTAATATAAAGATTTCGGTGTCTTATTTTTATCTATGTTCAGTTCAGATGTTAAATATTTTTGAGACAATGCAAGTCAGTCCATAGTTAGTCATCAGGTTAATGAAACAGAATCTCAAAATACCATTAAGGCCCTGTTTAAAAGTTTAATAATGCTTAGAATTTTAACCTGAAAGGACATTAACAATATTTCTCAGGGATTCCTGAGTTCAATTTTCATTATCGTTCTTTAGCATTTTCTTAAAAAGCATTTTCTAAAGAGATTTTTTTTAAGATTAATAATAATGAAATTGTGACCTGAGAAATATTACTAATTTTAATTCAAGAAAGAAGAAAAGTAACTTACAATTACCGTCGTGTTGTTATTGATCTTATGATGTGAAGCGACATTTTCTTGTGGCTGGATCCCATATCTGACCACTGGGGCAATCAATCGCTTGCGTCGTTAATACTGAGCCGACTACCGAAAGTTTTAAGTCAGAAACAAAATTCCTGAGCTGATCAAGTGCTAAAGACTTATTTCGAGAAATTACGTAAATTAGTAGAAAGACGAAGAAGAAATTTGGTCTCGTCATTGAATAAAAAAAAAAATTCTGTTCAACATCGAAGTGATTCATGGCATTGGAGAAACAAACACCTGACAAACAGCTGCTCTCAGAGCGGTTTTGAAATTCTCCACATTTTAATAAAGTTAAAACTGAATTGAACTTTCAATAATTACAAAGGTATTTTGTAATATGAAGGATGTGATTCGATGAATATAATTCTTTTCATATTGATCCATATTTTTAATATGTGAAACTTTTTAAATCATTAAAAGCAAAACTCGTCCTATCTTTAAAATAAATCATTAAATAATTTTGCTATTAGTAAAAATTATTCGTTTGCCTATCTGAAAATTTGTGATCTTTCACCGTTTCTCTTTCAATTATGTAAAGTTTTTTCTTAATTAATAAAGAAAAGTTTCATTTGTAAATTATAATAATACATTATCTTTCTTTCAAGATATAATAAGAAAGAAAGAAAAAAAAAAGTTTTCATAACTGATTTGTAGCGAAATAAATTGTAGGTTATTTTATACTAATTATTATTTTATACTTTTTAGTCCGTCTTAAACTATATTATATTAAAAAAAAATATTTTTTAAAATAATTATTTTCTGCTTTTTAGACTTGTATATATGCAATTTTTCAATACATTTTAAGCATTTAACACGAATTTAAATTTTAAACACGATAAATTAAAAGAAAAAAAAAAGCCGCTGTGCTGCAATGCACGGCAACTCAGAGCAGACCATCCGTGCGGCACCGACTGGTTATCCGAAGAATTTAGGGTTCCCTAACGAACAGACAGACAAGAAAGCGAGTTAATATTGCATTGTCATCCATTTCAAATCGCTAGCTCATCGAGAAGTTAGTTTGAAATCAATTGCAAAATTTGTACCGAACAAACAGATAGAGACGAAAGCGAGCTAACAAAAACGTGTGAAAATAGCCTCTAGCTGGGCCTGTTTTCAACGTACGACGATAACTGACATTACTAATTTGGATTCATTTTGAACCGGGAATTCCTACTAGAAATAAAAAATAATGATTGGGACACGATCTACATTTGAGTTTTGTAATTGTTTATTTCGTTAACTGAAGAAAACGGGGAGTAATTGAAAGAACAGTTGTCTACGAATTACACAAAAGTGTGAAAAAACAACCTTAGAAAATGTAAACCGTTGACTCTCGGAGGTGAGAACTTACGATAGTTGAACTTGTCATTAGCTCTAAAACCTATTTGAAATTGATGAAGGCACTTTTGAAATTCAGATAAACCCATTAGTTGACAACGATGAGTGAAATATTAAAATATTGAAACTAATAATTCGATGCTTCACACTGCAATGAAGAAATCAAAGTTGTTAAAATTTTCCACGTTTTACTTCCATCGACTGATTGAGTTGAACATTAATGACATTGAAGTGAGTTACTGTTGCATATTTTGCTGTGACGATCAAAAATTAGGATTATTTCATTTCACAGGCATTTGTCATTTTTCAAAGAAAAGTTGATTTCGTAAATATATCAGATAAATATTAAGATAACAATCCAACTAAGTGATTCTAGTGATTCAATCAAATATTCTAAGCAGAAATAAGATGCCGCTCAAAAATCAAAAGCAATCAGAGAAAGATAAAAGAAAACTTCGTAAACAGATTGCTTTAAGATGGTAAGTTACTTGGTTCTATCACAAGTAGTTATTTAGAAATAAGAAACTGAAGTTCTCGTCAGTGGTTCACTAGAGAAGTAAGTTATTTTTAGATTGTAGAATTTTAAAAAAAATACCAGAAATTTACAAGTTTCAGAGAAATTCAAGCAACAAGGAAATATTTCTGAAGTAAACAAAAAATCAAAACTTATTTTTATTTTCATTCATTTTGGTTTTTTTATTTCATTCATTTTGTTTTTTTTATTTCATTCATTTTGTTTTTTTTATTTCATTCATTTCAAACCCACAACTTTTCTTTGAGATGCGTATCAATGGAAAAATAACAATTATTTCTTTTCAATATTTCAGAAAAATGTTAAACCTCGTGAAAATGTTCAGGTAAGCGAAAACGAATATTTTATGAAATTTAAATAATAATAATAACTTAGAAATTTCTAACTGCCTTTCTTTTATGTGGATTAGTTTAAAATTTAAAAGTACTTTTTAACCTTATATTTTCAGAAAACTTGTAGACCTTTTGAAAGTGGTCAGATAAGAGAAATGCAGACATTATTGAAGCAAATAGAAAATTCCAATGAAAAATCACAACAATTAGAAAAGCTTAAATATAAAAATCTATAAATCTAAAAGTTTCTTATACTGATTTACTATCAGGAAAATTAATCAGATTTCCAACATTTTCATAGATAATATTGAAGAATGTTTATTGGATTTTTGTCAATAAAACTGTTTCAAACACTGAATTAAAACAGCTAAAATAGGGATAAACATAACTAATCTTTACCTAGAATGACTCGTAATGACTCGTAATAAATTGCAAATGAAAATAATTGGATGAATCTACGAAGCCTGACTAATTAACCTTTTTGATTTTTTAAGTGTTAATTTTATCTTCCTGTTTAACACTAACATGGGTCTACTTAAAAGGGTTAGTATTATTTTGACTCACCCTATCTAAAAATTAGTGATAATTTTCAAATATTAATGACATTGTTTGAATCAGTCACTAAGCGATGGAAAACTTCAACATTTAGAAAAACATTTCAGAAAAACTTAATCAAGTGTTGAGCTACGAGCAGTAGGAGGAAAACCATAGCATTCAAATAAATAAACTTTACATGTGTCCTATTCCCAATGATTTCTGAATGTAACTATTTTGAGTTTGATGGTAATATTGTCCTTCCCGCCTGAAGTAACAAGACATTATCTGAAGCAAAGTGCATTAATGTTGACGGTAGAATTTTTGAAACTGTATCTTAACATGAAGCAAATTTATCATTTGAACACTAAATATTAGAAGCAATCTGCAATGTGTTTTCTTTATCAATAATTTTTATTTGAATGTACAATTTATCTCGGAAACTGTCCGGATTAGGACACATTGGGACGTTATGGAAGTCATGGCAACTTCTTTTTTATCTGCCAAACAGGCGGCAACAGTGTAATTCCAGAATACACGTTGGAAAGCCTGTTTGATGTTCTTCTGATTGGTACTACTGATGTGGTCAGTGGAGAAACGTCATAGGGGCAAGGGGAAAATACATTTTTGGAAATCAAGGCAATGCAGTGTAGCCAAGGAAGAAAAAGGAACACAGGAGGTATAATAGATTATAATTAAAGTTCAACTTTCAACATGATCTAGAAAAAGAATCACTGCTCAGAATGATCTGAAATTTGAACTGAATATACTCGAAGAAAGAGGAAATGGTGTGGTATCAAAAAAAATAAAAAAATAATTCAAAATATTAGACATAGATGACGCTTTAAGCGTCAGAACATAAATGGGTTCGGCTACTATTGACATTTGAATCGCAATACGACGGCTATGGCGTGAGTTACACGTTAAACCAACTGTACTGTTTAATGTGTATGGCTGTATTGGGTTTTTCATGAAGAAATGAATTCCAAGTCATTCAACAGTTGTGGCACTGTTAGTTTAAAGCCCATCCACGACAAGGTCATACCACCGTTTTCTGCCACAAGTTGAAATCGAGAAACAGCATGTTCCACAACAGATCGAAGTGTCAAATGTGTTGCGCAATGCATGCTTCAATTCAGCTAAGTTTGTAATCGGACCAGTAAAGACAACATTTTTCAGATAACCTCACAGCCAGAAGTCACAAGGATTAAGATCAGATGATCTTGACGGCCAGGCTGTTGGAAAATGACGGCTGATGATTCTATCATTTTCGAAATGCTTCTTGAGCAGCTGCTTCACTGTCTTTGCAATGTGCAGAGGAGCGCCATCTTGCATAAAAATGATGCTACCCACACATGTAAGCTGTTGAAGTGTTGGAATGACATGGTTGCGCAAAAAACTCTCATTTATAATTATTTAGATACAATTATTTTCCTATTACCAGAAAACTTTAAGATAACATGAACTCCTTCTAATAATTCACAAAAAAATAACTAAATATTAAAATAAAAAGGAGTTAGAATGTAGGTTTAATAATATACATACACACACGACTTAATACAACTGTATCGGAATTAACTTAAATGGCAATCGATTTCGCCCACAGTTTTGGGGCTTTCTCAAGTTCAATATCTTAAAATGTTTCCAAAATTTATAGTAAATACAAAAGATTAACATTCTTACTTACTTCTTCTTACGGACGTCCAGAGTTGTTGGCTCCGATAGTCCGATGTCCATAATATGTCGTTGCTGCCAGAATCCAAAAACGTTTATTTCTTAGGACGTCTTGAAGTTTGAAAGAGCTTCCTTATGCTGATAGAAGGGCCTGTCTTGAGGAGCATAGAGTGGTACACTTCAGAAGGATGTGTTCCAAGGTTTCCTCTTCCATTCCGCAACACAGACAGAGGGGAGACTCACTAAGGTTGAATCGATATAGGTTTGGGTCACTATATGTTCTATTCTTGCTCTTGCTGCAAATGTGGCAGTGGATAAACATTAATATTCAAAAACCTACGCAAAGGACTTCAGCAAAGGATCATCATGTAACATTTAGATCTTCATCAATCAACAGCTCAACTGAGGTCGTGGCAGAATGAAACACAGGTGGTACCAATGGGGAGAAGGAGAGAAAAAGTAAGAAATGAGAATTCACAGAAATATAAAACAAAAATAAAATATATTAAACAATTCAAAATCACTAAAATGTGAAAACCTTAAAAAATTAAATTTGAAATCTTGAAAATAAAATTCAAAAATACCCACAAAGAAAACAGAAATTTTTAAAAAAATACAAAACATTAAAATTGAAAACTTTAAAAAAATATTTAAAAAAAAAGAAATAAAACTTTTCGGAGTAAAAATACAAACATTTGATGGCATTCTCTTTCTTCTTAGTTCATGGAACCTTCATTCTATTATTTTCTCCTATCCTCTTCGTTTTCAACATTATATTAGTAAATTAGAAAAGATTTCTATAAAAAATGGTGTCATTGTAGCAATGCGGAATCTTGATAATGAATTAAAATAAAGGTTTGAATTTATCAACAAATTATAAAGAACTTACTAATACTCACTGGAAGGATTTTTTTCAATGAGAATTACTAATGTGCAAATGGAGAAATGAAACATTGCAGTAACAAAGGAAAGAAATTTCAGGAGATTTATGATATTATTACCAGTCGCCTACAACACATTAGATAAAATGTTGGAAAAGAAAATAATACTGTAGGAAATTGACTGCACTTAATACGAAAAGACACACATGTTAGGATGTTCCACCAAATCCAAGCGAAATGAAATAACACGAGTGCATGTAACTGATTATAAGAAGCTAAGATATGTTTCAACTAAGAATCTATGACCCAATAGAGCTATTATATTAATATCCTCAGAACAGAGAACAGAGCATCTAACAATCCCTGCAGTGGACAGCTCTCAGACAACTAAGCAATGAAGTGACAACAACGAATGCGGATAAAGGGGAGTCACTGGTAATTTTTGATAGTTTTAAATATGGGCTTAAGATTTCTTCAAATACTTATCTCAGCAGTCGCAAACAAGTTGAAAGTAAAATTCAAAAATTGTATAGAGAAATGAATAAGCGTAATCTTATTCCTAAAGAATACGGCAACATGTAAAGTTAATATCAAGATTAAGGGTCCTATCCAAAATACAATGATGGGATATTTGGTTTCGCTTTAATCGTCAACTGTATCAACACTTCTATTGCAAATTTTGACAAGTAAAATTAAGAGCTTAAAAATTCAGTCATTTTATACTGTTGCTAATAACATTCAATGAAAAGCAAAATTTACCGTCGTTAACAATTCATAAATACTCAAATGTTCAAACATAATATGCCATTAATTACTAATAATGATATAAGACACATCCTCTTCCTATCAACACTATATTTCGCAGTTTATTACTTTTAACTGCTTCATCAGGCATAACACGTAACACGGAGAGGAAATTGAGGGAGCGGGCGAGGGAACACATGGCTGCTTTCCGCAATGATCACCGGAAGTTTTCGATTGGGCCTATTACTGTATAAAGTGAAATTATAACCCTGATCCGATTCTACAGATAATGTATAAAAATGTTTATGACAAGGAAACCAGGTTTATCTTGGAGGCATGTGTTATAAACAGTTTTAAATGTTTTAACAAAAAGAAAGGAATAGAAATTAGCCAAGCACTATTAGATAAATTTAAAGTCAATTGTAAAAATTTGGAAAAATTTCAATAATTTTTATAATGAAAATAGTTGTAAGCAAAATCTATTGTAATAATATGGAAGTTTTAAAAAGTTTTACTGTTTATAAAATAATGTTGTTAACAGTATATAAGTTGTATATATTCCCAAGAGTTTTCTGATATTATTACCAAATTTTTTATTATATTTTACGAAGAATTTTTTCCATGTATATTATGCCTGATGAAGTAGTTAAAAGTAATAAACTGCGAAATATAGCATTGATAGGAAGAGGATGTGTCTTATATCATTATTAGTAATTCATAAATAGAGAAAAAAAAACTGGAGGATAGTAAATATGTAAAAATTTACTGTCCAGCTGTGATTTTTTTTCTACTAATAACATTCAGTTCGTTAGAAAATTTAGAGAGGTTTAACCTTGATTGGAATATTAATAGTTTGTCAATGAGTTTGTATTTCATTTGGTTTAGTAGGTGAAGCCAGACAGTACTTATTGCATCGTCAAAGAATGACTTCAGTTGATGAGAGTGAAAATAAAATGATTATCTAGGCGATTCCGAAATACTTATTGGAAATGGAAATCTTTACATTAATGGTCAGGTCTACTGCCAGCATAGAAGAGTTTTTATGGGTTTGGTAGGCTGTGCATCGCAGAGAAATTAAAACATACAAACATTTGGTACAGTTGATGATTGGTTTCCTTTAAATATCCCATCATTCATGTAGTTGTTTGTATTGAGGATTTTTTAATAAATAATGGTTACCCTTTATCTTTTATTAAGACTCAAAATAAAAAGATTATTGAATGCATTATATAATCATGATAATGATCATATAAGGAATCAATACGTTTTTGGATATCTCTAGACTATATCTTTCTGCTTCCCTTATGACTATTTCACGAATTTTATATATATATTTCACGAATGTGTTATAAAGATTGCGTCTTAAATTAACAACACTAAAAGATATAATTTGATAAAACTGATCTTCGATAAGAAATATCTCAACCTGAAGAATGTTGTGTATGATAGAGAATGTTGTAAAAGTATAAACAATAATTGCAGATACATTGAAGAGACGAAAATGTTTCTGACCCGAATTAAGGACACTGCAAGAGCAGTGAATAAAGGAGACTATAACTATCTAAAGGCCATGCATGTTAAACAGACTGAGCACCAAATGAATCTTGATAATCCATTTTTTTTTCCAGTGCTGAGAGGGATTTTTCTAGAAAGTGTAAGGCACCGAAATTCATCAAGACTCACATTGTTACAATGATACTATGTCTATTAAAACATTTATCAATATAATGTTGAAAATGAAGAGGATAGGAGAAAATAATAAGAATGAAGGTTCCATGAACTAAGAAGAAAGAGAATGACAACGAATGTTTATGTTTGTTTTGTTGCAGAATATTTTTAACCCATAACCTTTCGCACCTTCTGAGTCTATCAACGGTGAAGTTTGGCTGGCTGACGAGTCCTAAAGAATACGAAACGGCCGTTCCAGTCTCTGGGACAGAGACAGAAAAACCAAAACGCAACAGAAAAACCAAAAACTGATTAATATTTCACGACGCATTCAATTACATTTAAGCAGTTTTGGGTTTTTCGTGATTTTACAATTGTAGAAAAAATTTAGACAAAATTATATAATTGGATTTACTATAAATATAGGATTCATAGTTACATCATGAAAGAAAGTCATTATCAATAATTCACATTGTAACTGTATTTTGTTGCATAATATCATTTGTATGGTTCGTGTGTGAGTTATCTTAGTGATTGTTGTTATTCCAAGATGTCGACTAGATGTAGTTTCTAAATTCGATTTACACTAAATTATATATTGTTAACTGAGGTATTTATTCCTAACAATTAAACAGTCACTTGAGAAAGCCCAAAACTGTGGACGAAATCGATTGCAATTTAATTCAGATACCATTTTTGAAGGTGTGTGCGCGCGTTAGTTATTAGGCCTAATAACTAATGTCACACTTTAAACTGTCATTTTTAAGGTAGATAGTGTATTTCAAAATACAATGAAATGACTTTTGTGTTAATTTCATAAGAAAAATATTATCACCGCTATTCCAGGAAAATTTGATTCTGTTAAGATAAATCAATAAAAATCAATATTAAAATTGACTAAATTTCAATTGCATAACTTATTTTTCATATCTTGGTTTAAATAAAAGATTATTTCTATTAAGATTATTTTTTCCTAATTTCAGAACACTAGAAAACCTAAAGAAAACGTGAAAGTAAGTTAAAATTAAAAATAATTAAATTTAAAAAAATAACTGAAAAATAATTGAATTCAATAAACCTTACACGATCGAAAGTAGCTGCCCAAACTTAACCAACCAAACATTATTTTGTTCAGCAGAAAATACTTAAACATGTAACAAAAAAGATCTTACACGAAAACGAAATTAGTTGTTCCTCGAATGAATTGTTCAAAGATATTGAATGAAAAGGTGTTTAACCTAAAATCAAGAATTGCCAAATGGAATTGTTTTTGCTTTTCCTAAATCAAAAAAATTTTAGGGGCATTAAATAATTTTATAACTAAGCTGTAACTTTTCCTTAACCAAAAAAAAAAATACAAAAGTCGCACAAAATATTATTCTGAGTCTGCATGTTTGTGTATAAGCCAATGTTACGTAATACACCTACGCCTTTTTGGTGGTCTACAAACAGCGTGAAACAAGGAGCTTCTAATCTGAATAAAATAAACTTTATCCGACTGCTCAGTGTCAAAGCGAGATTTCTTTTATTCTTCTACGCCAGTGTAGGATTAGTCTATGGTTTCTAATTTCGAAATCAGTATTGATATTAGATGTGATAATTCGAAAACCGATTCTGCATTGGTATGTGACTTATAATCTAAAAAGTAGAAAAACAGAGAAGTTATTTTTAGATATGGAACTCTGTGACAAACATTGATAAGAGAAAAGGTTTCGGAATTGAAAGCTCCAACCTGTTGACATTTCCTTTTAAGGCCCACGAACACGGTAAGACCAACACCACTTCTCGCTCGACAATCGGTCTTGAGTGCCAAATGTCGCTCTGACTGGCAGGATTTGGTCTTTTAAAATTTTAACAATTCACTCAGACACGATAAATTCAGAACCAATACAGTGAAGCATTGGAACACGTCACTCGTGATGTCTTAACCATTCGTGGCGCTTTTTGTCTCCACTTCATCTGAAAGCAAAGCAATAACAAAATTATTATCAGTATTGATTATCAGAATTGATTAACTTTCTAAAAGAAACAAAATTTACACTTGAATACATTAATTTATGCGTCAGAATATATCAGAGTAATTAAAAAAAAGATTTGGAATAAAAAAGTATTCGTGTGTGTAATGTATTTTATTTTAAAGTCAAACAAAGGCACTCAAGTTAAATTCGTAATAAAAAAAAATGATGTTTTTCAAAATTTCTCAGCATCGGCTGGATTTGCATGGAATTCTGGGATCACCGATCGCTCGCTAGTAGAATTGAAGAATTACTCCTAATGAAAGGGAGAAATTCAAAAATGAAATTCAAAAAATGAATCTCAAAAATGAAATCTTGCTAAATTTCTCTTAATTTTTTAATATGAATTTTGTCACATTCAAGGCTTTAATAATTATCAAAGTCAAAACTTAAAAATCTTTTCGCTGTTTGAGTCA
Organism: Thereuonema tuberculata; assembly: GCA_023159025.1. Taxonomy (NCBI): domain Eukaryota; kingdom Metazoa; phylum Arthropoda; class Chilopoda; order Scutigeromorpha; family Scutigeridae; genus Thereuonema; species Thereuonema tuberculata. The sequence goes on from JAFIDM010002131.1 coordinate 1,974,743, forward strand.
CAAGAGTAGAAACAAGCTCAATATCATTCATTGTCGTTCGAAACTCTTTCTTCAAAATATTTTCTAGCGCATTTTGAGAGGAGAATTACTAATAGTTTAATGTAAAGACTGCTTCCTATCGAATAATGATCTTATTATTGTAATAATAGCTTTCTGATGGTTTCAGTGCAGTTGAATTGAGAACTGTCAGTGAACAATGAATGATGTTACCAGTGACGTCTTTCAATCCATCACTCTAATTGGGTTGGATTCGAGGTGTTTGACATTTTTCTGCCCTTATCGTATCAAGCAGGTTTCCGCCAAGCATGTTGGATGAAATTGCATACCTAAATAATGAAATTGCTTAATAACTCGCTTACCTTAAGGCTTGAGTTATTACATAGTTTTTTTGTGTTTTTTAATATTAAAAACAAGGCAATGTCTCAAGTATTTCAGAACCATTAGATCAAAGGATATATAACTTTGAAGTAGTAATTAAAAAATAACTAAATATAATCATAGCGGAGATGAAAAAAACAAAGCTAATTTACGATGTTAATGACTTTGACTTATCTTTTGGCAGAGCAATAGTTTCTGCAACATCTGTTTTATTTTACTCAAAATTGTTTTAAAAAGATTAAACTTATTTCTAATATCCTTTGCAGGAAGATTAAACTTATTTCTAATATCCTTTGAAGGAAGATTAAACT